>VZTL01076178.1:13333-29502 GCA_013400535.1 Scopus umbretta
GGGGAGGGGGGGAGACGGGGCAGAGGGGTTCAGGAGGAGGTTCAGGAGGCAGGCTGGAGGTTGTAAAAGGCTTTCAAAAGCACACATGCTTTAAAAGCGGGCGGCCAGCGGGCCGCGACCTCCGCAGCGGCCCCCGGAGCCGGCCACCGAGCCCCCTCTGCGAGCTCCCGGTGCGCTCCAACTTCTCCATGAGACAAAATGGACTACGGGACGCGGGGAGCCGCCCGCTCGCCCTCCCCGCCGCCGTGGGGGGAGCACGAAGCCCCTCGGACCCCTGCCCCGAGCTTCGCCCCCGGCGCGGGGGGACGGCACGGCAACCCGCAGCCACCCTCCTGCGCGGCCCCGCTGAGCGTCGAGGCGCGCTCGCCAGCGGCCCGGCGTTGTTTTGTTTCTCCCAGGAGGAAGCGAGCTACAGCGGCACAAAGCAAGCAAGGGAAAGAAATGCACACCGGGCTGCAGCCCCTCCGCCCCGCGCCGCCGTGCAAGACAGCAGGACCCCCCGGGACCCCTCCCACCCCCCGCTTACCTGCATGGGCTAAGCAGGGGCACAGCACCCGGCCCTCAGCATCGTCCCCGGCTGCCCTTTGCCGTCCCCAGGGACCCGAACAATAGGCCGGGCACGGAGCAAAGCCGTGCTCGCAGCGGCACGTCCCCGGTTTGCTCTCCTCCTGCTCCGACTTCATGGCGGGGGACGGCGGGCTTGGGGGTCCCCAGGGTTGGGGGGACCCCGGGTGGGCAGGCTCCTCCCCGGCACGGAAGTACGGCAGGCGCTACCTGTGCCGGGAATTTGACCCCTCGCAAGTCACCGAGTTTCCCCAGCCTGATGTCACGCCGGCAGAGGAGTGGCTTTGCCCGCTGCCAAGCCAAGGTGTGCGGGATGGGAGCAGGCCAGCGCTTTTCCCACCGCCCCGGAGCAAAGGGCTGCGCAGGAACCCGGAGCCCAGCCGGCGGCGGAAATGATTCCCGGCTCGCCGGCCATCGCTCCTGCCACCACCCACCGAGCCGGCGGCAGCGGATAACGCCCGCGATGCCCCAGCCGCCCCAGCTTGGCCGCTGCTGTGTTTGCCATACTCAGCCATCGCCGGCAGCACAGTGGGGAAACTGAGGCACGAGGAAGGTGACGCACTGCAAAGCTGCCCCGTCTCCGGCATACAACTACAGCTTGTGCTAGCTGTTTGTTGCAAAGGAAATAGATGCAATTTTTTTTTTTTTTTTAAATTTTTGCAGTGCAATTATTATTTTGTCCAGGTAGGTTACAACTGCACGACACCCACAGCCGCAGGAGCATCATCGCAGACCAGCCTGCCCCCTGCGAACTGCCACGACCGGCCCTGCAGCGAGGAAGGGCAAGGGGTGCTGGAGGATGGGATGAGCAGGGACACAGCAAAACCCAGTAGAGAAAGTAAGGGCCTCTCGCTTTTCTATAATAAAAGCTGCATAAATATACACCAGAAAAACCAAACTCTCTGAAACCCAGCTCTTTTGGGTTGTTTGGGTGTTGCTTTTTTGCTCCCTATGGTACACACTGCCCCGTTACCTGCCTTCACCCAGCCGCCTGGGCCACCCGTTTCCAAGCCCTCCACAGCAGACCCACTTCTTGCCTTTATTCACCCCACCAAAGAGATGAAGAACCGGGCAGAGGCGCTTTGGGCTTAGGAATTTGTGCCAGACTCCTTGCCGCGGCCTGGGCTAGTGAGGATGAACGCTGCCCAGCCGACGCGCTGCTCGGGGCTGAGCGGCCGCTGCCCCGGCGTGGGGACGCTTTGCAGGCAGCTGCCAGCGCGCTGCCTGCGTGCACCTCTCACTCTGCCCAGGGGGTGCAAGACTTGCATCGAGTTCAGAAAACACAGCCTGAGACGGGGTGGCGGGGGGAAAAAAATCACCATATTTGGCTTTCCGACAGCGCCCGGCACACGAAGCCTCCTCCAGCCACTGCAAACCGAGCTCCGCCACCCTACAGCACCAGCATTTTAGGCGTGGGGAAACTGAGGCACGCCCTACATGCCTCGGCTTTTTGGGAAGCGCGTGACAGAGTGCAATCGTGGGAGAAGCGAGCTGCCCCCAGCTAGGAAGAAACATAACCACGGCTGTCGCAGACACCAAGAGAGCTTGGGTCAACAAACCAGGCCCTTATCGGCTCCACGTGCCGCAGCCAGGCATTGCCCCGCTCCCTACCCTGCTGCTTCCTCACCAGCAGCTTGGGAACGGGAAGGGAGTTGGTTTTGTTTTGCAACAAGCGGTGGTTCTTATTGCAAGAAGCCCTCGTGCGTGCAACAGGCCGGCACTGACACCACTCGCACTGCTGGCAGCCCGCTGCGCGCCACGGCACCACCTGCAGCATCGCTGCCGCGGCACGCAATGCACCCAATACCCCAGCCTCTGCCACCACCAGCCTCGGCTCCTCAAAGTCCATGAAACCTCCGCTCTCGGCCGCTGCGTCACCTTCCATAGCTCCCTGTTTGCCCAACTCCCCTCCTTGGGGATCAAGTCCGAGCGTGCCCGCCTGTGCTGACTCAGCTCCTGATGCGGCGGGGACGCCGTGGCAGCCGGAGCAACCCCACGCGAGCAAGGAAACACCGCTGGGTTTGGGAGAACCGGCTGATTTAAATCTGCTTTACAAACAAGCACGGTGCAAAAGTAACTGTGCGCCTCTTGGCGTGATCTGCCACGGCACGGGAAGGTGCGGCGCGGCGATGCCCCCATACCACAGCAAAGGGAGGAGGTTTTCCGCGTCACAGGGGTTGCACAAGCCCCAAGCTCCCCAAGAGCATTCCTCGGAGCCTCCTCCGACCTGTCAACGCTCCTCCCTGGCGGGCTTTGCGCCCTTGCTCCTGCTGACTAATGGTGAACCGAGCGGCATTACTCACACCCGCAGCACCCGTCCTCGCCCCCAACGCACGCATGTGGCAGGAGGTACTGAGATGGTGCGGTACTGCCGCTCTTCAATCCCGCGATGCCGCCTGCAGGGACTCCCCTGCCCCTTCCTACTCGATGAAAAAAACCCTTTGGAAGGTGCCCAGAAAAAAGGGTGCCGGTTAATTAAAAGGTGATGCATGCTTTGGCCGGGTTTGCACGGTGCAGCCGGGCTCCAAGTGCCGAAAGCACCCCTGTGCCAGGCAGCAGTTGCACTTTTGGCTGCAGTTAAATTGAGGTTGGAGTCTGGGTGTTGTCGTCTTGCTTTGGAGCAAGCCATTACCATGTGCCGGTGGTGGCTGCTGCCGGGAAGCAGGTGACGTGACAAGGAACTTTGCTCCCACAGCGTCCCCTCCGGAGACGACACACGGAGAAGGCATCAGCCCTGAGGAGAGATAGCTTTCCTGGGGTCACAACACACCTAATTGGGAGGCCGGGAGGGAAAAGGTCGATAACGGAGCCAGTATCGGAGACTGGGATTTCCATGTGACCCCAGACACCTATATTTCCGCATGAGGCAGTTTTGCTGATCAGCAAGTGGCTTCTGCAAATGATTTATCCTTGCCCACGCCTGCGGGCGCGGGGTGCTGCTGCTCGCAGGATGCCTTGGCCGGGGCTGAGTAAGGGTGGGAGCGGGGTGAGGAGGGGACGCCGGCCCCGTGCCGGGAGGAAGCCGAGGCCAGGGGATTATTTTTGTCCATTGAGTCACTTCCCGCAGATCCTGGCTGCCGCCTGCACAGGGAAGGGGACGGGTGCTGGATGTCAGGGCAGACGGGTCTCACCCTTCATCCCAAATCCCGGCGGGAACCTGCCTGGCTTCCTTCAGCCCTCCCTAGCCAAGACCCTTCTGCAGGGATGGGGCAGGAGGGACCACTGCCACCCACACCCGGCTGAGAACGTGTCTGCAGACGAGGCAAGAAGGGGCTGATCCAAACTGGACAGCCTCCATCGGAGGACAAACCTGCATCTCCAGCTTCCCAGGCTTGGAGGTCCCACCAGGGCTACGGCTCTGGAGCAAGCCCAGCTATGGGTGGTCACCACCACCATCTCCCGACTCCTTCAAGGTTGGGCAGAAAATCCCACCCATCACCTGCAAGGGCAGGGGCCACCAGAGACTTGCAAGAGAGAGTCAAGTTGGGGTCAAGAAGCGCTTCAGCTTCACCATCGCCACTACAAAAGTTACCATTCTCACCGAAACACTTCATGGCAGTTGGCGGTTGATTAAATACAGCTTGACCGTATGGATGTCAATGTATATTATTGCCCTGAAGGCACAGGCACCTGCAGTGATTGCTGAATAACTTAAGCTCTGTGAGAATTCCCTCTGCAGAAGGTCAGTGATGCATTCATGTACCTCCGGATAGGAGCCGTTCCTTGCAGAGCTACATTTGACCTGGAGAACAGCCCACAAAAACTGCCTACCCATCAGCTGGAACAGAAAAATCAGGAGACCTCGTACAAGGTCTCCTGCATCAAAATGCCATGTACTTCCAGGAAAACTTGCTAAAACATTTCCCCTGCACCCATGGAAACCCCCTTCTCCATCCCCGTCTCTCTCACACACACACACAGAAAAAAAAAAGCGAGGAGAAGGTTTGAAAATGGAGCTAATTTTTTTTTCTCCCCCGGTTTTTCTTTCAAGGAAAACTTCTCTCAAAACTGACACATTTTTGTCAAACATTTCACTCCTGACAAATTGACGTTGTCACCGAGGACAGCTCTCGGCTGGGAATTTCGGAGGCGCTTTGGGAAGCCTCCGTCTGCTTTTACAGAGTTAAAAATTGACGGCGGCTAGATTGCAAAATGTAACGTGTGAGGCGAAGGATTAATTAACATAGATCTGGCTCCAAAACCAGAGGTGGTAAGAGTAATTTTCATTCAGGAACTTGGCACCGCTTGGTACCTCCTCCTCCTCCTGCACTGCCTGAGTATTTTAAGCTCCCAAAAATTGCACATGCATTGCCGAGAGTTTTTGCATTGATTAATTAAAGCCTCAACAGAGAGAAAAAATCGCAGTTATTTCTGTTGTGCTTTTTTATTTTATCATGAGAATTATGGTTGTTATCACAGACTTCTTATGCCTAACAACTTCTGGCTTCCTTATGATATTTTCATTCAAATGCTAAAAGGCTGTAATGAGACCAAGATGCTGGCCCGCAAAAAGAAATGATACAGATATGGGGGATTTGGGGGATGGNATGTGTTATTTATGATGTGGTTTTACAGCAATTGGGGGTGGGGGGGGGGGAAAAAAAAAAAAAAAAAAGAGAACAAATAGAAATTATGCATCTTAATTAGCACTCAAAGACAGTAAACTAGGGGGGGGAAAGATGTATTCTGGGGAGAGTTGTCTCACCTGGCACCTAAAACCCAACACAGCCCGCCCTGCTCCATCCCAGGCGACGAGCACCTCTGCGTCGGAGAGCGGTTAGAAGGGAACCAAACCCCCAAATCCTCATTTCTGAGCTTGTTGCCCGTTGAGATTCACGTCACTTACGGGCCCCGCACCCGAAACCTCAGCTGTGCCCTTTCCAAGCAGCCTGCCGCTCGCTGCCTGGGTCGGCACCAGCTCCGTGCACCCGCAACATCTGGATCCAGAGGCAAATGTCATCGACTCCTTCCTGCCCTCCCCAGCTTCGTCAGCGCTAACGAGGGCGCGGGGAGGCGAGGGACGGCACCCACAGCCTGTCACCTGCGGCTGTGGAGGGGACAGGACACGGCCGGCCACCCGGCTAGGGGATCGATCAGCAAAATGTGGGCTCTGCGAGAGCTCTGAACCGCTGAACCCCACCAGAATCAATATTTTCCTTTTTAAAATAACGCTGGGAGGAAGAGCACATCTAATATAGATTCAGTGTTATTCTGGGTTTTACATTATTCATTGAATCTCATCCTATGTCATGCTGCAGCGAATATATTACCATATACGATGACAAAGAAATTACACAACTCCTGCAAATACACGATAAAACGGCAGCTTGGGCTGTTAAAACAGCCCGTTCAATTGGCAGTCTCTCATTAGCAACATGTAATTAAGTTGCTATACATTGAGGCTGTGCCTATGCCACCAGCCACTTTATGGTGAAAGAGGAGAATAATAAATCGAAATAATAATAAATCAAACGGCAACAAAACCCAGAGCTGCACGGCAGGCCTCAAACTTTCGGAAACATGTTCTTGTCGAGGTTTGCAAAGCCTTATCTCACCCGCTGCACAGCCAGGAACATCACCGCAAGGCCACCACGGGCTGTCACGTCCCCGGAGTCGCCCAGCTCAGCCCGCCTGAGCAGGGAGGCACCGGCAGGGAACGGGCCGCATGCTGAGAAATAACAGGGGGGGAAAAAAGGAAGCCTACCAGGAAAGGTTAGTTTATCCGTATGTCAAAATGTGCTCCCGTTCCTAAAAATCACTTTGCATCCTCAGTGACATGCGTGATTTTCATGGGGTTGAAGGTAGGCAGCTCACCTCCAAATCTGGACGCTATCTTTACTAACCAGATGTTACTGCCTTTTTACATTTTTTCAAAGCTGTACTTGAGCTTCCAGAGAGTTTCAAATAAGCAACTCTAATGACCCCTCTTGATTAACCACTCCAGCAATATATGTACGAGTATTAGGGAATCCAGTATAGAAAATACCTTTTTATGACACCTGCTGCCAGCCAAGCTGCTGCCCGTGCAACCTGCCGCATTTAGCATGAAAAGCATTTACCCAAACCCCCTTTCTTTTCACCCCAGACCTGCCGCTCACTGGGCACGGAGGCACGGGACCAGTTTTTGCACGGAGGGGAGGTTGGGCAGAGACCACCCACATCCCACATCTGCACCTCCAGCAGCCCCAAACCTGCATGAACAAACATTTCACCCACCAACATTCTTTGGGCCACATGCCGCGGCCAGATACAGATTTGGGAGTGGATGTGATGCACCAGCGGACTTGGAAAAGTGCATCACGGCGGCCCCTTCTTTGCCACTCGTGAAGCTGGCAAAGCACAAAACCCACCTTAGCGTGCCCTTGATGGTGCCCAATGTCCCCACGGCTAGTCAGCTGGGACCACAAAAAGCAACAAGGTTTGTACATGTGCAGTAAAGACTCAAAATGACCCTACAGGGCAATTTTTGGTTGCTTGCAAGTATTGCAAAAAAAAAAAAAAAAAAAGGGAAATAAAGGCAGGTTAGGAAAGCCTGGGGGGACTGCATGGATCAATGACCCCATGTGCCCGGACGTCTCCTGTTCCCCTCCCGTCCGCTGTATGTATCAACAGAATATTTATAAATCAATTGAAAGCAATTAATCAGCTCGAGGAAGATACGGGATAATGAAGAAAAGAGATTAGCTGGCGATGCACAAACAGAGCTCCTCCAGGGAGGAACCGCGGTGGTTGGAAGCCTTCTCTGCAAAGCCTATTAGCTCCACTTAAAAAAAGAAATTTAAAAGAGGCAACCTGAATAATTAAAAGGAAGAGTTAATGGCTCATGCTAACAGCTTCTAAAAACACGCGGCAGCCGCGTTTGTTAACCAAGACGGCCCACCGGCCAAAGGACCTGCGGAAAAACCATCCACGATGGACCGAGGGCGCCGGGGCCGCGGCTGGAGCCAGGGAGGCTCGGGCAGATGCCATGAGCTGCGCGGGGCTGACGCTGCCGTCCTGCTGGCTTCACTGCAGTGACCAACCTCTGCTAGCTGAGTTAAAAATAAGAACAGAGAAATTACTCCAGGGCTTGAGGGGAAGCCTCCAGGGATATACAGCCTAGTATTACCCATCCGACATATCCCACGGTAGCCGTCTGGTTGCCAACCTGCTCCTTGTCAGCAAAGTCAGTACTAAATACACTGGCGTTTCACTTGCCAACTGAAAAATTAACCTCTGGGCAGAGCTGCCAACAGTCACATTTTCTGTATTTTTTCCTACAGATTCTTCCATCCTAATCCTGCCCCCCCAAACTTCAGGAAGGGAGTGTCGGGACAAGATCAACAGCACTTTCCTTGGCCATATTGCTGCTGCTAGTTACGTATTTCACACCCACAGAAGATGCCAAAACCAAGGCTGGGCTTAATGCAGTCTACAGGAGCAGCATCACCATGATGGTGCTACCAAGAACCAGGCACTTTTCACCAAAATTACACCCCTCTGCTGCTCCAAGGGGGGTTACAAGCTGCCACTTTATTTCTGAGGAGCACCCAAAACCACCACATCCCCCAGCTGTGACCTGTATCCTACGGGAACGCTCCTCGGGATGCCTACAAGAAACTTTGCCGAGTTTGTGCTGCAGGATCCCACCCGAGAGCTGACACCCGGGGGGGCACCTTAATAAGAAAGGGCTCAGAAAGAGCCTCCAGTTCAGAGGACTAAATGCAGCATTTCAGTACAATACTCGCCTTTTTCAAGTAACATCAGACAAAATTGCCAGGTCAGGGCTGAAGGCCATGTCTTTTGTGGAGGGGAAGGAGGGAAAACATCTCCCTGCCTTACTCGCCAACTTGCAAGGCAGCAATTTAACCTTCAAGGAAGAGCTCAAATTCATTTAGTAACGGCCCTTATCTACAGGCTGGGGGCAGAATAATTCTACCGAGAACAATATATGATAGATAAAAATAACTGCACTGCAGCAAGGAGACGGATAGCACGGTGCAGGGCAGTACCGAGCAGCTTTCTCCCTGCTAAAGCAGCCCATCAATTTAACGGCCAGTTACGGGCCAGCAGCAGGAAAATTGCCCCCGGTTCCGATGTTTAAGGGGCTAATGTGGATTTAAAAGCCTTGCGCTTGTCTTGGCCGGTGTGAATTCACAGGCTGAGCCCATGGCACGCACAACCGGGACGGTCCTCGGCAGCCCTGCTGCATCTCAGCTCCCGCGTCTGCAGCCCATCACTATGAAGTGACTCAGAGCCCCATTTCCAAAAACTTTTTTCCTTTTTAAATTTAAAAAAAAAAAAAAAAGCAAACTCAAACCTGAAGGTCTTTCCAAGTGCCTAAGCAGCAAGGGAGATATATTTTATTTATGTGCCACTCATTGAGCTTCCAAACTATGTTTGTTAAAACTTCCTTCACAGCAAAGTTTGTCTTTCCCTGCCAGCGGGTGTAGGGCAAAAAGAAAATGCCTGAAGATTTTCAACCATTTTTTCACCAAAACTTTACCACCATGCTGAATACCACAGCACACCTGACTGCAATGAAATTAATGGACCCCCTACACCATAAAAAGACCAAACAGACCCCAAATCAGTACCGGCGGGCTGAAAATGGGGAGCCAAACCTCGACTGCTACCAAAAACGAGATTTTTTTTTTTTTTTTTCCCTGAAACACCCGCAGTATTACTCAATGGGAGGGTTGTGGTGGGCGGCGTAACGCCGCCCGCTGCACATCTCTCCCATGCGCATGCACAAAGGCAGAAAAAGCCATTTAAAGCTTGGAGGGCTGCACTTGGTGCCTGCCTGGAATTAAATAACGCGCTAGGTTGCAAAGTTAATAAAAGCGACAGCCTTTTATTAATCTTAGCTCGTGCCGCCGTGCTTGGAGCTGGCAGGCAGCCGCTCTCACAAAGTTATCAGCACTCTGCACCAGGCAAACCCAGGGCCGGGAAAATAAAATATAAAAAAAAAATTAAAAAAACAACGACGACGACGACAGCAACAACAAAAAAAGGAGCAGCAGAAGCCACAGAAGATGCATGCCAAAGCCAGTAGCAAAAGCCCAGCCTCTGGCAGCATCAGGTTGGAGTCCAGGGCTGGATCCCCATGGAATGAGCTCAAGATCAATACCGCTGGTGAGACCACTCTTCCTAGGGTGGAAAACTGCATCTCGGAGAAGGTGGGCATGCGAGGAAGCACAGCAACCCAGCTAAGCAGAGAAAAAAAAACAATTATTTTTTATTTCCAACCAGATGAAGCAAAATAGCGATGCTTTGTGGAGGAAGCCACGCTCTGAAATGTTTCATCTGGACACGCAGAAAGCCCAGCGAGGTCGAGCATTGCAATTCCTCCGGCAACAAAGCGCCAGGTGAGCACGGAGCGGCCGAGGACGTCAAGCTCCAGGAAAAAACGGCATTTGCACCCGCTCCTGATGGACACAAACACTGCACCGTGGCTGGGAAAAGGCAAGCCGAAGGCTCGGTTTGATTTTTAAATTGCATCAAATGCCTTTCAAAGCTCCCCAGGAGGCCTTCAGTGCTTAGTTAAGGTTACAGGTGGATGTGCAAAACCCCTCGATGCCCTTCCCATTTTAATGGGTCCGGCTGCCCTCGCATGGGATGGCGGCCAGGGGACGGTGACCACGGGGAGGGATCCTGGCTCCGACGTGACAGCCGCGATATTCCCAGCACCAGCGCTGGGGCGCAGCCTGCGCCCGGGAAGAACGAGGGGCACCCGGGAAGAGCGGCAGAACGGGAGTTTATGCAGGGAGTAAAGAGGAAAAGAGGAGAGAGATTCCCGGAGGAAGATGTGCAGCAACGGGAGCTGCCCATTTTCATTACTTCATCACAAGCCTCACAGTAATTACAGGGCTTGGGTTGGGGGTTGTTTGTTTTGGGGTTCCCCCCCAACTTCAGTTTCCTAACTCGAAGGGACTCATGAAAATCTCGGCTTTCAGCTTATAAATAAAAATTCACAATTCCCCCTTTTTCTATGAAAGGCTTCTGCATTCCCCTCCTGCCCACAGACTGCACAGGCTCAGAAAGCAAAGCAAATAAAAAGGAACCCTTATCTCTTCCAAATACATTTTATAACCTGAATCATGATTTTTGAATAGCTAGAGTTAGAAAATAAAGAGAGTAATAAATGATCCTAGGAGACAGGTACCCAAGAAGCAATCACATTAGCTCAAACCTAAATGTGATCAAGAATAATAATTCAAGTATGGGTTTTCAATGCATTACTTGAGCAAGACAAAAAAGATGTTGTTTCCTCCCATTTATTCACATAAAGGCTTCGATGTCGTGCACCTTTTCTACACTGCCCTCACAGGACCTTTCCCGAGCTGTGCCTGGCACTGGGCGCTGTCCCAGAAAAAATATTGTTGTACTGGAAAGATCAGGCCAATAATAACAAAAACCTAACCAGAGCAACTTGGGGATTTGAAGGGGAAAAACAAGCCACGAAGGAGCAAACGCAAGGCATCTAACTTGGTACAAGCAACAGCATGTGGGGAAAAAGATGCCCAGCTCTGCCTGCAAGATGCATCGGGCACAGGGTGTTTGCAAGGGGGGCGTGAAATGAAGAGGTGTTTCAGGGAACGCCGGGCTGTGCGCAGGGAGAGGCGCCAAAGTCCGGAGCAACCTGTAGAATAGCGTCAAGGAGCGGGGATCCAGCCAGGTTAGAGCCATGGATGAGGTCGCTGTGCCCTGAACCCTCAGCACGGTAAAGGAGAGTTTCTACGGATGACTCGGAGCAGTCCCCTGGAGCCGGAGGTATGCCTGCCACCCAGCGCTGCCTCCGGGATTAGGTCTGAAACTGGAAAACTTAAAGAAATAACTGGTCATTCACACACCGGACACCCACCACCACCCCCTCAAAGCACAGCCCACCCAGAAGGTTTCAAAAACACCCAATTGTTCAAAGCTGGTTTGTTCCTTGGTAAGACAGGGAGAGTTTTTTTAGGATTTCGGCTGTTTTGTGCCTTGTGCGTGCTGGGACAGGGTGCTGGCCGCGTCCCCTTTTCCCATGGGCTGCCTGCAGGACCAGAAGAAAAAAAAAAAAAACCCAAAAAAACCCAACCTAAAAAATCAGGTTGGGTGAAAGGGTCTCCGTCTGACAGCTCAATATTTCTAAATATAAAAGTCTCAGGCGATGCTTAAATACCCAATTAAGAGGCATCAGGAGAGGCACCACGGAGCACGGCCCCAACTGCCGCCACGTTTAGCCGTGTTTGGTAACTGCCCTTTTCACCAATTTCCCCCTCTGACTACGCTGCAGAAATGATAAAAAAAAATCCCTGTATTTTTTTGAGCGCGATTCACCCTCGCACCACAGTCCCCGCAGGATTACAAATATTTGATGCAATCGGAAAGAAAACAAAACCGTCCCCAAATGACAACTGAGAGGGAAACAATCTGGGAAGTTTTAACCTTCAAAATCTGTCTCTTAATTCTGGTTGCGATTCCTGCAGGCGAGGGAGGAGAAAAAGACAACCCAAGCAGTGTCTGCTTCTGCGTTACAAAAGCAACTTTAGACGGGATTTTAAAATAACATGACTACGCTATAGTTAATGCTATTAAAATTCAAAGTGCAAAGACAACCGATAATCCCAGCCGGTTCCTGGGAGAGGGATCAGATCGTGCCACACCGCTATTTGGTGCTGCTCGCTGCTATCGATTTCCTTTTATTGGAGGGAAAAATAAAAGATGGAGCAGTCAACAAGGAAACCAAAACCTCTTTAGTAACCCAGCCTGCCCACTCGCATTCAATACCAGCAGTCCAGCAAGTGAAAAGAAAACCACTGGCAAACTCTGCCCTGAGTTTCCAAAGTTAGAAAAAAAACAAACCAACCAAACAAACAAAAAAAGAAGATTTAGAAACAAAATCATTCCCCTGGGCTGCTGAACCTGCCCAGGCACAAATATATCTGCCTGGGAGAGCTGCAGACCAGCAGCACGGCACGTCCTGGAGCAAAGCACGGACCGGGCTCATCCCAGGGGCTGGGAAGCAGCGGCGCGGATGACAAACAGCCCCGGAGCATCCATGGCAAGACATGGCCTATAAACGTGACAACATTTCCATCTAAAAATCTTGAACCTGCAGCACTGCCCCAAGAGCAAATGCTTTTGACACCTGAAGTCCCAAACTTGCACACTGTCATGTACCTCCAAGTTGCTGCACCCAGTAAATCAGGCTCCGCATGTGCAGGAGCCACCAGGGGATCACTGAAGAGGAAACAAGCAGAAATACAGTTATTCGTATTTATATAGGTTTCCTTTTTTTTTTTTTTTAAAAAAAAACTACGTGGTCAAATACAAACTTGATTTTATACCAATTAATCCTATAGCCAGAGATTTCACTCTGTTCTAGCCACTTGCAAAATCCTCCTGAAAGATTGCTGGGGGTTATACAGGGATTATATTGTTTAGTGAGCCAGTTATAATCCGGCCGATAAGAGGAGCTGATCCAGGCGGAGAAGCATTGGCTTGATGCTATTTGCAAGTAAAAATTATCTCCAAAGCGTGGCAGAGAGATACTATTTGATCCAATGCCGGCCGGGGAAGTAAAGGAGGGCTCCAAGGGAATTCAGCAAAGGCAGATTTTGCAGGCATTGGCAGCCCCAAGCACTGCAGAGAAAGCCGAAACGCAGCCCCAGAAATGCACGGCGGGACCTGCACGCTGGGAGTTTTGGGCACAGACACCTGGAAATTGGGTGTCCTGTGATCCCGGTTCATTATGCGTGGAAAAGCACCTGTAAGCCGTACCAGACCAACCCACCTGCGACGTTAAAATGTTATGAAATCCCTTCCTTATTGGAAATAACTGAGATGGCTGGCCAGAAAGCAGCCGGGGTGGAGGCTGCGGTCCCAGCCGCCTGCCTTGGGCTCGGGGCCGGGGAGGGCTGAAACGCAGGCTGCCCTCCGGAGAGATCCCCGGAGAGCCGAGTTCAGCTCCACAGCATCACAAGCAGCATCTCCAAAGATACCAAGTCCAAGAGAAACTCTCCCCAGCCTTCCCAGCTATAAATAGGGGAGGACTGGATGTTATCTGCAATACTTGACGTAGTTAGTTCAGTTAAGTCACCCTTGGGAACTGCAACCGCGACTATTCTGCTGCTGGAAAATTAACTGCAATTAATAAAGCATTTTTTTCAAGGTTGTTTTTTTGTTGGTTTTTTTTTCCCTCTTTTTAGATCTAGGGTCACAAATAAAACTACCTGGAGTAATTCCTTTCCTCAAGCCTGGTTGAGGAAGGGCCAACATCGCACAAAGCACTCCTCAACTTCACAAGAGACTATGACCGGGTGCAGGAGAACGGGGTTTGTCCCAAAGCCAGCTTTTCGATGGGAATTGCATCTGTTTGGGAGCAGGTTCCTTTCCGCCCTCCTTAGTGGCAGTTGTTATTTGGGCTCAATCAATAGCACCGTGTCCCACTTATACCTTCGAGGGGATTTGGAAGCTTTAATTATCCCCTAACACGAGCAGGTTTACACACAGGAGACTCTCTCCAAATGCCCAGAGGAATCGTGTTTTGGGGAGGAAAAGGGGAGCCCTTATGGGGTTATCCATATTTTAAGGGCTGCCATGACTTGAGGACCAGACAAGCAACGTCTGCTCCAGCCACTTCTCCTGTCTCTGCTCCGCCATCGCAGCATCGGGAGGGAGGAAAAACAGATCAAAGGAGCCATGCGGGGAAAAGAGTGAGTTTTGATTGTGCCGGCAGCACAAGGTACAGGTACAGAGTGAAGGAGGGCTGGAGAAATCCATAGGCAATAGAAAGGGAATGTAATGCACGCTGTACAAGCATATACGCACTCCAAGGGACAGGTCAGGGGCATCGCCCCTCGCCCAGCCGGACACCCACCTGCACCCCCAGCCCCAGGGTACCGCCTCAGCCCCCCTCTAGCCACGGGAAGGGTTTTCCTCGCGGTGACGCCGGCTTCACCTCTGCTCGGCTCCTGTCGGCAAGGTGCTCGCTGCTTTATACCCACGCAAATGAGAGGGGCACCCACCATGGAAGCGCTCGGAGATCCTGCTACCAAGCATCACAGCCTGGGCTGCCACCCTACCGACTCACCAGCTCTGGGCTCGTCACCTCCTATTTATCCTACATCCCTGCTCGCTTGCCGCAGGATCGCATTTTGGGGCAGAAGAGCAACGACCGTTAAACGCATGGTCTGCAGCAAACAGCCCTCATCCAGCCCCTGCCCTGCCAACCCATGAAACCAGCACCAGGTTAAAAAAAAAAACAACAAAAACACCAACAAAAACACAAGGGTCAAAATGCACGTACTGAGTTTCTTTTACCTGCCACCAGGCTTTTGAGTACACCTGATTTTTGAGGAAAGGTACACGGAAAACACAGAGGAACTGGCAAACCTGTTGCAAACAGTGAAGCAGCACATTCCCAGGCACTCACCGGCACGAACACGCGATGTGCTTTGAGAGAGAAAACAGCTTTTCAGCATGGACTGCAATCACGTTTTTCAAGAATATGACCCTAATTCAAACGCAACCCTTTTATTTTTTGGTAAAAACCTGGTGACTATGCAACGACGCCTTGGCCCTGAATATTCCCAACAGCCTCAGTGAACGGCAAGGTATGCTGGCATGCAAATGTGAATTAAAAGCCTAATTTTAGCTATGCGAGGGTCTTTTTGGGAAACAAGTAGCAGTGCCTGCTCTGAAGAAGCAATAGTGGGGCACAAAGAAAACCCGAACGCTGGGCCCTCAGCGCCCCGCAGCATCCCCTGGGGCGCAGGTATCGTGCACGGCGAGCACGCAACGCAGGATGAGGGGCGACGGAGGAAGCCAGCAGCAAACCCGGCGAGGGGAAGCAGACCGGCCGAGATGGACGGCTCTGCGATTCCTGCCAAAATATTTTACAAAGCAGCTGTGCCTTAACAAAAACGCAGAGGATCGCCCCGGCTTCCAGCCTGAATCCCAACCGTTCATGGATGGCACTTCCCTGGCTACGTAACTGCCACAAAGCCTATTATCTTCCATACCAGTTGTTGAAGTGTCATTAGGACAACTCAAATGAGAGGCTAAATTCTCCTATATGCACTGTTTCAATCATTCCAGCCCTTTTCCATTCAGCAATACGCAGCAAGGGAGGGACAGGGGAGGCTGCCGGGTTGACGAAGGGGATCCTCAGGCCTCTCCAAGGGCTGCAAATTGCTTGTTCCCCCCTCCCCACCTTCTGCAGAACAATTACTTCTCACTCATTTAATAGCTCCTTGAGTGGAGCTTTACTCCGTTCCGGGAGAAATGCAGACCACCGGTATGATGGAGATACGCACCTCTGCCACGCTGGGGGGGGGCTGGTGTGTGTGTGAATTTCATAAACCACGTGTAATATTGACTCAGCCGTGTAGGATTTTACAGCCTGCTTCAGGATGCCCGTCACTACCCCCAGCTCACACGTACACGGTTCCACCGGCCCCCGTGGGTCCTGCGATGCAAGCGATGCACGGAGGCTGCGCTTCCCAGGCCCTCTCCGTCTTCTGGAGGGGTTCCCAAGAATAATATAATGTAGTCTGAAGTAGTCTTTTATGCAGGGAGGCCTTTTTAATTCGGTTAATTCAAAAACAAAAGCATGTTTTGAACTAGCACCCAAACCAAGG
>VZTL01076178.1:29537-60314 GCA_013400535.1 Scopus umbretta
CATACTCCAAAAACATAACGTTTGCAAGAGAGACTTCCACACATGAATATTCTCAGTCGTCTCCCCATCCTTCAGTTCCCCCTCCTATCTACCCCCAAAGCTGCAAACAGTAACTTCAAAGCCAAACGCTGTTTCCAACTGGAAAGCCGTGGACTGGTCCTCGGGGAGCCGCAGGACGTGGCTCAGCTGCAGGGCTGCTGGGATGCTCAGCCCCCGCCGGCACATCCCCGGGGCTGGACGAGTGCCCTCTCCGCTCAGGGATCGCCAACCCCAAAATGACCATGCTGCCTTACTGCATGTATAAATGTATATATTCCCTCGACTGCACCCGCCCACCGAAAATGCCGAGGACCAAACCCTGCCCTTTGCAAGGCGGCATCGCTGCTGCTCGGCAAGAACTATGCAAGGACAGGAACTTTGTGATCCTCAGTATAACAAGACATTCAATATCCCAGAAATAACCAGCCCAAGGAGGCGGCGGGGACCTGGGAAACATGCCGTCTAACCAGATTAAGCTCCAAAATCATCTTTCCTGACACAGCAAAGCAGCAGTTCTCCCCAGAGCGGCCGGGGCACTGAAGACGCAAGCACAGACCACGTTTCGATCCACGCAACAGACCCCTGGCATTTATCTTCGCTGCCTGAAGACCCGCTGAAGTCCAGAGGATCTCACCGCGAATCGAAGTCAGCGAGGGCTTGGCTGACTCAGGCCCTTCAGCAGAGCGGCGCTACCTCCCCCCAAAAAGAACTGCACCCAAATTCAGAGCAAGTGCCGTTCCAGAAGAGCTGCCACCCTGGGCTTTTCAGCTCAAACATCTCACGTGAAAGAGAGGAATTTCCCTCCCAGTGCATAGCGGTTTATACATTCCTTGGCGCCCGTATAACCATTAGCAAACACAATCTGTATTTCTGCCTCACTCATTTGTTTGCCAAGCACATTGGAAAGGAGTATTTTATCCACCACGAGATAAACCCCGGAGGCTTCGCCTCCTGACGTAAGCGACCGGGCACGAAGTCTCGCTGCGGGCGAGAGGCTCGTTCCTGCAGAAGGCCACCTGGAGGAACCCCACCTGACTTGAATCCCATCCGCGAAGGGCGTCTGAACAGCTTAACGCGAGGACAGGGGGTCCGAGGAGGCGTCAGCCCAGCCACCACCTCTGCCGCGACAGCATCCCAGCCCCTCTTCTGACCCAGGAGGAAACGCGGTGGGAATAAGAAGGGGAAAACTGAGCTGCACCTGAGCACGGGGAGAAAAGCACCTTGTTGGATGATGGATAGAGAAAATAAAAAGGCTCCAGCCTCAAACCCAGGACTGACACCGGCGACGCTGCTTCAGCAAGCACTGGGCCCCCGCAGGCTCCCGAAACTTCCCCGATTTCTGCATTTCTACGTGTTTGGCCGAAGTTCAACTCTGCTTCCTGGAAGCAATAATACCAGGTTCAAACAAAGCCATTTTCAGCTTATGGCCCAGTTCATTTTCCTAGAATATCACTTAAATGACAAAAACCACTGAAAATGGACATTTATGATTCCAAAGTTGTTTTTTTTTCCCCTCGGTGACCTGCATATCAAATACACCTCATTTATGAAAAAGGAGATGGAGGAAAGGGCTTGTTTGACTTATTTTCTTTTTCCTCTGACCCGCAGGCCAGCCAAGCCTTTCCAGCATCGCCAGTGCAGCAGGAGCGATGCTCCCAACCCTGGGGCAGAGCAGCTCCCTGCTGCAGCCCGCCTGGGGAATCGCTGAATTACTGCAGCACCTGCGTAAGAACCGGGCTTATACTCTCCTCTGAGCCAGGTCTACGGGAGCCAAAATTGCGATGTATCCCTAACCCGCAAGCACAGGTTGCTCTGAACACACGTGGGAAGAGATCTGCTAGGAAAGGAGCAGCCAACATGCAAAGCACCATCACCCAGCCCCAGCACGCTTAAAAGGCCTCCTTTCCCCCCTCCCCCAGATGTTTTATTTAAATTTTTTTTCTCCTGCTTCTTGGCTGTGCTCTGCTCCGACAGCCAGGGCAGCACACGCTCCCATGCAAAACTCCTGCAAGCCCACACCGGCGGCTATTGCTAGAAGAAAGAGCAGCTCAAGTGGCTGCCTGGAGTCCCAGAGCAAGGGAAAAACCACCCCCAGGTGATGCTCGCACCCAGCACAAGCTTGCTGACCCCCTTTTTTTTGAGAGAAACCCCCAGGAGCCCCATACCCAGGCTGGGAGGCCACGCAGAAACCGCCAACCCACAGCTGGGAAGCTCCCCAATCCCACTGGCAATTCCCACAGCCATCCCGTCCCACCTTTCATTTCCAGCTCAACCTTTACCCTCTTTTCTTAGCTTCCAAGTTCAGTTGAAGACATTACCCTAATTACAATTATCTCTGTTGACCCGGAGCGCTTTGCTCATTCCCCCCTCCACATACGGGCCATCCTGCTTTTGCAGCTTGTCCTAGGGGTTCCTGCTCACTTGGGTTTCTTTTTTTTTTTTTTTTGGAAGCAGCTCCACTCCAGCCAAAAGGCATGAGAAAGGGAGATGCTGTAGGGAACTAAGAATAACTGGAAAAAAAGCTGTGCCAAGGGTGGTAAGAGGGGAAAACACCCATCATTTTAAACTAAGAGTATGTCTGCTCCCCCCCGGCCCCGAATGCTGTTTGAGCTAAGGAAGGGGTGATTTAAGAAAAGGCTCGCAGGCATGGAGCAGGCAGCTCAGTTTTATTCCTGACTGGCAGCCCGGGACTGATTTGGGAAGCAAATTCCCCCCATTTGCACCCCTGCAAGCCATGCAGCTGGCGCCGCGGGATGCACGGAGGGCTGGGATCGCTCACTTCAGAGGATGCGTTGAGCAGCTATTTAAGAGCTTAGCGGGATCTTCAGCAGCACCTAAGCCAGCTAGGTGCCTAAATCCCACTGAAAGTCCCCTTAAATACTGCCACCTTCCTAAATCCCAGCTGGTGCTTATTAGTGGTCATTAGACACTTAAATACCTCCAACCACACATCCTAATCCCACGGCTGGGAAGCTGCCGACCACCACGAGCCACAGCTGCAGGCTCTGCAATACAGGGGCCGGGGGACCCCCATTTTGGGGCAGATCAGGCAGGTGCCCCCTCATCCCGCTTCCCACCCATCCCCTGCCCACCCGCGGGAACGCAGAGCAGCAAAGGTTTAGGTTTCTCTCCCCCCCCCCTTGCTCTATCGCTCTGAGCATCGTGATGAAGGGAAGATCGCTATCTACAAAGCCTCTTTGAAACGGGCGTACCGCAAAAATCTGTATTTCCTCCTGCTTCGCACAGGCCCCCACCCCAGTCCCAGCGTGGGATAAACCTTTAAAGCAAGGGACAACTGGAGAGGGAGATGCATTCAAGCCGGCCGCTCGGCGCACCGGCGCCGCTCCGGATGCACAGATGCAGCTGCAGCGTTTGGAGGCACCCGGTGCTCCAGCTGCCGGTGCTGCAAATCTGACCCCGGGTACCATGTAGCCCTCCTGGCAAATACACCATCGCCCCAAATCAGGGCGAGTTTTACCTTTCTGAGGTTGCAAGGCCAGGGCAGGCAGCTGTGAGGTGTGCTTTCGGGGGTGCGGACCCTCCCAGCTCCCTTTTTCTCCCCCACCCTTCAGCCAATTTAATTCTCCTACGAACCTCTCCGATAACACAGGGAAAGAACAAGCCCGAGCGCGTTTGGCTTGTATCATGTCAAATGCACTTTAATTGGTGATAATTTCTGCATGCCTGCTAGATCCAAGTGAAAAACGAAGCTTATTCCTCTCTGCTCTGCAGCTTAATGCTCCTCAGCAGATCAGTATTAAAAACAAGGGGCTGCAGCAGCAGGAACAAAAAGATCAACTTTTAAAGGGCAGCTCTTCCAAAAGCATCACGAGGTGCTTCAAGTTAGCTACAACCTAGCAACAGGCAGCAAACTCCAATTTTAATAACTGCGAGGGATTTGGAGAGACGCTCCCCTTCCGCTGCGGAATGGAGGAGGGATACGCGGCACTAACACGTTCCCCTTCATCGTACGAACCGGCACAGCAGACCACAGCCCCCCCAGGACGCTTGACGTTTAGGGGAGGACGCACCGGCTCTCCATCACCCCCGCCCAGCTGTAGTATTTTTGATCGATAGCCTTATTCACATCCACAGGCAGATGACGGCGCCTGCTGTTTGCTTCTCCATCCCTTCGACCGGGGGACAGAAAGACGATAAACCCGGGAGGGACAGAGCTCCCACGGCAAATAAACGCCGACACGGCCGGTTTGTGAATTATCTGCCGGGTGAGGAATTACCGACCCGGGCTGCGAAGAGATGAGCAGCCAGCGCCGGCGCAGAAACCTGAATGGGGTCGCGATTAATTCACACACACACACACAAAGAGAGCTAAATTCATGGGATGATTTTATTTCCTGTGATTAATTCGACCAGCTCTAATTACACCATAAACCAAATCAATGCTTGGTGTCCTCCTGAGGTCTCGGTCTTCTCCCCCCAAGCCGGCTCTCACCAGCATTAGGGCTTCTTCTGCAAGGGGCAATATTAGGAGGTTTCTGGTTTTGGGGGCTCTGCCGCAGGACAAGCCACAGAACCATTCAGAAAGCAAAAAGCATGCAAGGAAACCACAAAGCCATGGCAGCTCCGCATGCACCAAGCAAGCGGGGGCAATTTTTAAGCAGCATTTGGCATAGGTAATCACCATCCTGGAGCAAATAAGATCTCACAGGTCCCTAAGGTTTCCAGCCCCGGGTTTTCTTCCGCGTGCTCAGCGCTGGGGCCACCTTCGTAGGACCTCACCTCGCAGCTGTAATCGCGCTGGCAGGTGGGAATGGCAGCCAGGGTGTAATAATTCAAATATTCCTTGGGGAGTGCCAGCAAGACAGACACAAATCTTTCCTTTGAGCCACACGTGAAAGGCAGTCTTTGTGCTCGGGAGCATCGTGTGCGTTTTGAATCCGAGCTGGAAATCTGAATCCAATCTGATCAACACTTCCATTTTTTTTTTTCAAAAACAAGCCCAGCAACTCTATATAAACAAAATCTGCTGAAGCTCTTGTTTTCCCTCACCTGCCTGATAGTTTCTCTCCCCCCTTGCTTTGCTGTATCAAAATAAACAAACACCATCTATTGATTCCGGCTGTTCTCGGAAGATTTGTGGCAGAAATCTGATGTTCGCTGAGTTATTGCGGAGCGATAACTGCATGCCCGCAGGTTGGAAATGCTTCCTTGGAAGATGAAAAAAAAAAAAAAGGCTATATCATAGCAAAGGACATGCTTTGCTTTCTCAGACTGGAAGGAAATGTGAAGTATGACTTTTTTAATAATTCATTTTGATAAATCTCCATCCTTCCTGCTTTTTTTTTTTTTAAATCCAGGATACGCTAGCAAAATCAATACAAGAAATATGGAGGTTTGCTTTTATTTTGGCTTCCACCAGAAAGCAGTGGAGCTCACAGGCCCTGCATATCCTTGGACTCAGCACACCCAACCATTTTCACCAACCATTCCTGTAAAAATACATGACAGCACTGAATTAGAGGCTTTGCTCTCCCCAGTACTTTCTGCAACCCACAAAACTTCAAATTAACCTTCCGCTTTTGGAGTAATTAATGCTGCAACAATGCTAACGACCTGCTTCAAACCCCAATACACCAGAGAACTGCCACAGCCCAGATTCCGATGCCCTTGCAGAAAGGCTGTCCGTACTGGAGGCAGAATTATAATCTTCTTAAACAATGTTGTTTAGGCTCTGTAATTGCCTTACATTGTAAAAATCCTGCAGAAAGAAACTCACTCTGCAGCACGTTTGATATGTTCTGGTCCTTGGCCGAGCTCTGCACGAGTCCGGCAGACCGTCTTGGTTTTATTCCCCCTTAAATTTTACTTTTTTGGAGTTTTCTATACTATTATCACAGCAGGATTCAGCATGTCCCACAAACAGGGACCAAAAGCACCAGTGAAACGACAAGAGACCGCAATTCAGAAGTCCTCTAGACCAAAATTCACATGAAATCACACAAAAGAAAGCTGGATTAAATCAACTGCAGCAGTTTAAATTGAGCTACCTTGACCCTAAAACCAGAATCCAGCCCAACCTAACACCAGTCTCAGATTTCTGAGGTTTACTCAACACCACATAGCTCATCCCCACAACCAGACTGATGGTTGTGCTGCACAGGGTCACCACCCCTGCATTTCATTTACCTTCACTGGCAACTCTATTAAAAATCTCATATGCCTCGCTCATAAAATGACCAGACTGTGTCACAAACCTACCTTGAGTTGACCCCTCACCATCAATAACGGAGCACTTTGGCATGGCAGCCAGCCCAGGGAGGTGAGGAGCACTCATCTGCCTTCTGCCACACGGGTCTTCCAAGACCCACCCTTCCCTTCAGGTGTTCCCACCTTCCCTGTTACCTGCTAACAAACGAAGAGGAAAGACCCAAGGGAAGGCACTCAAGGCAGGTGCTAAAAACGAGGAGTTTCGTCCAAGCCCAACCAGGGTAGATACCACCCATCAGCTATGCAAAACCAGCCCGCATTTGGTTTCTAAAGAAATTCTCTTTATTAATAAAGCCTTGAAGTTCATCTGTGCAAAACTGCTGCTCAAAAAAATAGGGATTTGACCAAAAGACCTAGGACCGTTGGTGGGGCATGACCACCCCAGGTGGTTCTCCTCCAGGAGAACTTCATGCCTGCAGCTCCATTGCCTGAGGCTGGAAAAAAGCTCCCTGCTGCCTATCAGGCTGCTTTCTTTTTTCTATTTTAAGACTCATGATCACTGCTTTAAAGAGGGAATTAAACTGATGGATTGCGGATGATGCAAAACCTTGATGTCCTAGAAAGCCGCACAAATAAATGCTATCAGAGTAACTAAAAGGAGAGACAAGCTAATTTTGACACTAAGTGGTATTGAGATGGTCTCAATTTTCCCCATCTTCCCTAAATCACAGATATTGCTGCTGCGCAGTCCTAGTATCGCCCATGTACAAAACCATCTGGAAATCAGTCACCCTGCAGGAAAGGTATTGATCAGAGCAACTTCGGCACGAAGGATTCACCTTGTGTTGCCATCGAGGAGAGCTTTAGCAGACCAAGCAACGGCCACCCACCTCCTACTACTGCTCTCAGCCTCTGACCAGGAGGACTGAGACCAGAAGCAACCTCAGACCCCAAAAGGGAGAGGGTTTTTTTTTGCAGAAATGCAAAATCAGCATTCATCGCATTGTCAGGGTATCAGCTCACACTTGCTGCCAACAAATTAGGCCAGTTGTGCATCTGGAGTTGCTCGTTTGGCTACTAACCTGCTTTAGCAATTACAGATAATTATAATATCGCCCTGCAGTCATTACAATTCAAACCAGTCCCCTGAAGAAGAGCACCACCAGGTCTGATTTCTGGTGTGCCCATCTCCTGCTGCTGCTCTGGACCTCAGCTGGGAGATGAAGGAAGGGGAGAAAACTTCAGTGGGTGTAAATCAGTGCATTTACATCTGCTCTCTGCAGTTGCACAACAATTACACCAACGGGAGAGGTGACCAATACTGGAAGGCAAGGAGAATAGAACAACAACAACAGAAAAAAGGAATAGACTATTTCAGTTGGAAAGGACCTACAACAATCATCTAGACCATCTAGCTAGGAGTTAGAGCAAGGAGGACCAAGACAACCCCCTCTGCTCTGTGCAGCAGTGCTATTCTCAATTTGCAGCCCCAAAATACTATGCTAGTTAACCCCAGTCAGATGTGAGAACGGACTCCAAAGACTAGGGAATACGAGTAACTTAAGCTGCTGGGGGAACACAGTGCCAAAGCCACCACGTACCATGAGCCATGGAGAAGAGCTGGACCTTTGCTAACCACCACAGCAGACCAGACGAACAACTGCCCCGTTTCGCTGCATGTCAGGGAGACCATTTCTGTGCCCAGATGCCTGCAAGGGCTGTCTGAGCTTTGTTCCACTCACACAAATACACCAAAGCCGGATAATTTTCTTCTTTCAAATGGCATTTCTTTCATCCCTGTGATTTACAAGCTCAACACTTCTATTGACTCCGTAGTTGGAGCGTCTTCAGAAGAGACACCAGAGCCTCTGACTCCTCTTCAACCTAGCAAATATGGGTCTCAGGAAGGTCTCAATAGCCCCTTAACTACTGAGCTGGTGCCACCCCGGTACTAGAGAGATGCGCGGGGGGGACACATGTTTCCAGCAAGTGTTATTGCATACCAAGTGTATTTGAAGGGGTGTTTATTCTCCCCCACCCCAAGTTCATGCTGAGGATGCACGTGCAAGTGGACTGTGCATCCTGACTTCCAGATGCTGCTACAGGAAACTTTTTTGAGGGGAAAAAAAAGATAAAAATAAAAAACTGTCAAGCTTTTGCTCCTAGGTGCGTTTTGGGGATGTGCCCTCAAGGCGTACCTGCAGATCCGACCACACCACCCAAAGCTCTTGCTCTCCTTTCTGAAGAGCAGAACAGAGGGAGAGCCACTGCAACCAGCTCACGCGCACCATCCTCCCGTTTCAGCGATAAAAGGGAGGGAATCACTTCGTGACTACATGGCATAGGGGGAAACTGCATGATCAACAAGTTAGATGTAAGTATCTGTAACTTGTGTTTGATAAGTGCCAGAAATTACACAGTACCAGATATGATGCACAGAAAAAAAAATACAGAGAGATATTTTTGAGGCTTGCTCAAAAACTTTAGGCACATTCCTCCCACGTATTTCAATCCCATTCCCTGGACACCACTCGTAAATGAGGTACTTTTTCCCTCCAAACCTGCATGCTCTTCCCTGGATAGAGCATCCCTTGAGTGACGGCAGGAAAATACCCACTTGCAGTCCAGACGCCCCCAGACTGCTGTCTGTCTGTCCTGACCAGACCGCGGTCACAGCAGTACCGCGCAGAAGAGCGACTCACCTACGCGTGGGTGCTGAAGAGCTTTGCCGCTATGAGAAGGCCTCATGCGAGGCACTAATTGCAAAACCACCATCAAATACCACACGTGCGTACGTCAGAGGACCCCGAGGGATGGCTGTGAGCCGCTCCATCCAGCGCATTATCGTCATCTCAGCCTCCCTCCGCGTTTGAAATGCGGTCCCTTTACGGGCTCTGCTTCTGCAGGGACAGCAGCTGTGCACCCTTGCAGCTCAAAATTAAAGAAATAATTAATTTGACTGAGTAATTACTTCGTCAAAAGAGAGCGCTCTCAGTAAAACCAGGAGAGCAAATGTCCTCGGGATGGTAAAGGTTATCAAAATACCAGGGTTCGGAGGAAGGGGGCTGTTACAGCATCGCTCCCTAATAACAAACAGCAAAGCAATCCCTTCCAGGAGCAGGAGATAAAGAATTTCTCCCTCCGCTGGCAATAAATCAAAGGGCACTGTTCAGCTTATGGGAATTGATTTTTCTCCCTTCCTTTGCACTTAAGACCAAAGCGGGACCGCGGCGAGAGCCTCCAGATGCGACAGAGCCGAATCGACGGCGGGGAGGGGACGCGGGGGGGACGCTGGGCACCACCTTCCCTCCCGCAGCATCGCTCGGCGCGCCCCGACGGCGAGATTCCGCCTCGCTGTTCCCCGAAGCAGAGGGGCACGAGTGAACTTGGGAGTTGGCAGTGAGTGAGACCTGATCAGAATGAAAATAGGGGGAGTAATTCCCATTAGCACGAGCGGAGCAAGTGCTATAAGGGGCGAGTCCGGCGCCGGACAGGGACGGGATGGGGGACAAACCCTGCTGCACCCTCTCGCCCTTATAAACAATAATTAACAACCTGCCTGGCTGCCCAGCAAAACGCTGTTCCAGCTAAAGCACGGCTCCAGCACTAATCCACTGTTAATTAAAACGATTTGCACTATAGGCTGCCTCAAACCCAAACCTCTTCTGCTTTTCATGTGCACAGAAATAAAGGGGGGAAAAAAAAAAAAAAAGCTGTCTGTAGCGCAGATCATCCGGAGATCGATCCCTCTCCCACTCGCCAAACTCTTTAGTAAGAGTCACTGAAATGCAACGATTTTCCCCCCTTCTTTTGTATCGAGCATCGCGCAGCCGCAGGATGGGGGAACGCTGGATTGATTTGGTTTCACTCTAAACCCAGACGACAGCCTAAGGCGGCCGTACGTATAAGCAGAGGCCTGATTTAACAGGTTATAAAGCTCCACTGTTTTCTCACTATTGACTTTTATTGCAGCGCATAAAATTTTTAATGAGAAATAAATTGATAAGAGATACATTACCACGGAGGAATCATGATCTGCTCATTTGTGAGCTATAATGTCAAAGACCACATTTTTGAAATCCAGAGAGAAAAATGCACTCACGGTGTATTTATGTCAGTATTCAGCTGGAATCGGCACTCAAAGTGCCACCTGGAGGGTGACGGTCCCCTGCAATGGGACTGTGCGACGTTGGGCAAGATGCTGGCGACCGGGATCAACGCAGGCACCATCCCAAAGGTGATGCCCAGCAAGCGGCTTTGCATCCGCAGACCTAGAGCACATGCTGCCATGGAAAGCAGAGCCCGGAAGAGCTGGAAGGAGGAGTTCAGCTATCCCAAACCACAGGGCTTATCACCTTTTTTCACCCACTCTTTGTTTTCTACTACTGTGTCTCTGTGCCCTGGCAGCAGCCAAGGTGCACCCAGTGGTGGAGACATCTCTGTGCTGTCAAGAGATGTATCAGCCAAACCCAGCAGGGAGGCCTTTACATATCACCTGCTGTGCCCTGAGGAAGACAAGGGGGGTAAAAACCAGAAAATACATGTATTCCAACAGAGAGAACCAAAAAAAAAAAAAAAAAAAAAAAAAAAAAAAAAAAAAAGAAAGAAAAATTGGCATGGTGGGGAAGCGCTGCCCTATCCCACCCCGAGCACTGTATCTTCAACCCCATGCCACCTTCTGCAAACCTCCTGTCCCCTTCAGCCACCGCTTCGGCGTGGGCTCTCCCACCTTTCCCCCCGCTCCACCATGCCCAAGGCAGCTTTTCAGTGGCTGTCCAAAACGCCGGGACACGCATACCAGGGTATCAGCCTCGGGAGGAGGACGATGGCAGAGCCCACGCGACCGCAAAGGGCACCTTGTGGCCACCCAACACAGGGGGACCAGGGATGACCTCCATGCTCTGCATTAACCTGTGTCCCCAGATGTGCTGCCACAGGAGATGGCAGCTGCACATCTGGGTAAAACCCTTCCTTTTTTGCTCCCCGTATCGGAAGTGGTTGGCCAAAGAACGCGCATTTCAAATACGACATCCAGGAGTGCCCTTTCCGCAGTCCTGCCACAGACAAAGCACTGGATTTATTTCTTTTTCTCCCTCCCGTGCTCCTATCCGTACGCACCAAGCACGGCCGTTCCTACATCCACGCACCACTCTCCTATGCCGGTGATACATCTGTGCAGATTTACTTAGAAATGGCTATTTTCAATACAGATTCAGATTTACATGGCTGTTGGTATTATTTTCAGTATGGAAAACACCACCTTGCTTTTGGCCAGCTTCTACCCACCGCTTTGCGGTGAGACTTTGCATCGATGACTTTGCCATTTGTCCATGGTTTTCCATCAGAAATTTCCCCCCGCTCCAAGAGAGGCACACAGATTGCATGGGAGGAGCGTACCAGTGGCACGACACACCTGCACGCAACAGCTGAAACCCAGCACAGCGAAGACAACCCCCTCGTATTTTCCAACACCTGACAGCATCTCCCGACACGGCAGATGGGTACAGGTTCCTTCTGCGACCCCGACAGCGTGGTCCCCCAGCGCAGACCTCCGCCTCGAGCCGCCGCGGGCTGACGATGGGCTGTCTTCTCCCAGAGAGCAAAGCGGAGGGTTGCTTCAGTGCAACGTTAATGAACAAGTGCTGAAGCGAATCAATCCAAATCTCCTCTTCTGCCCCTTCTTCATCTTTTGCGTTGACAATTAGAGGGAGAAGAAAAGCGGTTTAAACAGCTCTTCAAAGGTGATGGTTCGATATTCAGTGTGCTGGGAGAAATCCTGGTTTCTGCAGACGATATTCAAGAACCTGAGGACAAACTTGGCTATATCATATATCCAAAGGAGAAGCAGAGCGCTTAAGCTATAAGCAAACATCTTTAGGTGGCAATTATTGTGCTTGTAAAATAATAGGAAGATCTTTATCAGCTTCCAAGTTGCCACTGGTAGTTAATAATACATGTCCTAGCGCTGCTGAACAACAGTATTTGGAGAGCGGTGCCTCGCACTGCAGCGGCGCGCTGCGGCTTAGGGCTGGAGGAGGCCGTACGGTGGGCCGAGGGATGCGGCTGCATCCCCATCCAAAGGGCTTTACACAACCAAACAAAGACCAGTAACAAGCCTGATGTTTGGTTTTGATCAGAGAAAAGGGAAGGTTAAAAAAAAAAAAAAAAAAAAAGGGTATTTTGCAATAAAAAAGCATCCAGGCTTCCCTCCACTACGGAGCGGAGGGGTTATGCGAGTATCTGCCTTTACTTTGAATATAGCCCAGAGCTGCCAAGTGCTCCTAAAACCAAAGTTAATGAGTTTGCAAATAACGGCTGGCACATTCCTCTACAGCATTTCTTTTTTTTTTTTTTTTTTTTTTTTTTTTTTCTTTTTTTTTTTTCCCTCTAAATTTTTTTTTTTTTTTTTTTTTTCTTTTTTCCTCCTTTTTTTCTTTCCCTCTCAAATTCTTGCTTTATTTTCCAAGCAAGCAAGAACAGTCTCCCTCCCCCTCAGCAGTCCTGGCACTTTGCACAACAAATTTCCTCACGCTAGGATTTCCAAGAAACATGCACGGCCCTTGACCTGAGACACAGAGGTGGCCTGCAAGATGCTTCCAACATTTTTATTTAAAGAACATCATTTTGCCGGGTGCTAACACGGAGCAGAGCGCACGCGTGGCCACTGGATCACTTTTCCCATCGCCCACGCCGAGCTTCCAGCACAGCCCCAAACTCCAATACCGCCTGGCTGTTTCTTAGCTCATACCCTGGGTTTTTTTCCTGGAGAGGACCTAAGGGCTGTGGGCAAGCTGGTATCTCAGGGAACAGAGTGCGACAGCTCGCCTTGTCTGGAAAATGGCATGCAGCATTCAGAACCTGGCATTTTTATAGCCTCTGAAATTGTTAACTTCTGAAACTGCTGCAGCATCTTATGAATGGAGAACAGTCGCGAGAAACGGCTCAGCCACAGCCAGAGGGAGAGCCAGCACCGAGGTGGGGGGGGGGAAGACCCAAAACCTCAGACTCTCCCTCCCCAAAGTACCCTGCCTTAGCTTTAATAACTCATTATCGCATTATGAAGCGAAGGCTCACAGGATTATGGTGTTTAGTAATATTATAATGGAAGTGAGCCAGCCTTCCAGAAAGCTTTTTGTATTCCTGCTTCGTACTGACCTGGCCTCAAGATCTGGGCTTTGCATCCCAGCGCGCCATTGCAGACAAATACCCCTCGCTCCACATCAGTAAAAACACGTGCATTTACTAAAATGTATGCTTAGTTAATTATATATAATTTAAAAATACTTAAATCTCTCTCTCTCTCTAACAAGGGTAGGAGGGAATTTCAGACCACGATGTTCTCTGGCTGCTTCCACTCAGCCAAATAGATTATAAAATCCTTCAGCAGCAAAATAAAGAGCTTAGAGCAAACAAGAGGCTTAGCATGCCGGTACTTTATATTTTCTGGCAGGGGCTGGCCATCGCCGAGGCCACCGAGCCCTTCCCCGCGGTCCCCTCCTGCTCCTTCTGCACATCCCAGAGACCTGCTCCGGTTTTAGTCCTTTGGATCAACCAGCACTGAGCACAGGCTGTATTTTGCTTTCTTTTGCTTCGGTGCTGCTCTGCCAGCTCTATGGACTTGGGCAGAGAGTTTCTTCTGGCACGGATCAAAGCAGAAAGGGGAAAGCTTCAGAGAATAAATTGGATGCTCCTGTGCTCTACGATACACTACAGAGCCATCCTCAGTTTCCAAGCAGAGTTTTAAGCACTCCTAGGTGTTCCCCCTGTCTCTTGGTCCCTAAAGGAAACTAAATCCTCAGTGGAAAAATCAGAGTACGTACCCAAAGCTGCCGAATGCACAAGAAGGCAAAACAAAAGAAAACATGTTTTCCTCCACCTTTTCTCAATTATAGCAGCAACCAAGTTTTCATGCCAGCAGAATTAGAACTGAGAGCAAAGGCATCATTTTAATGCGAAAACGAGATCCAGTTTGGGTGGTTTGGTTTGCTCCAAGTAAGGAGATGCATTTTTGCAATTCCACTTCAAGTTCAAAACTCCCCTTCTTTTCAGCGGAGAGTCGCATCCTACCTGCCCGACCCAGCACAGCACCGGGGCTGCGTTTCCTCTTCCAAAGCCAGGAGGGGCGATTGCTGCCTCGCGAACACCCTCCTCCAGCTCTTCCCAGCCCACTGCCACCAGCCCTCACTGATTTCACGGGACCGTAATCGGGCACCAGCCCCCAGGGCTACAGCCTACCTCCCGTGACGTGGCATTGCTGGGGAACACCTCCGGCTTTGCTGCCTTTTCCAAGAGTTTGTCAGCATCACAGGAGCAGTCTATCCATGTTATTACTAAACCAAACATACATTTTGAAATTCCAGCAAGGAATCCTGCTTAAGAGAGAAGGGGGTGTTGTACCATGAGTGAGAGAAGGTGGCATTTCACTCTCTTCTCCAGCGTTTTCACACTAGCCTTCTCCCAGCCATGTTATTGAATTAGTAATGTCCAGCTTTATCAAGGCTTGCTTTGTCCAAACAGGATTTGGGGTCTCTAAGGGCCGCTGCAGAGTATCATGTTTAAAGAGCGACGTTAAAGACATCAGGACAATAAGGGATGTGTTAATGCGCTGAGAACCAAGCTCCTTTGCTGCCATGCTCTTCTTTTGAGACAAAATTACACAGATTTAAAAAAAAACAACAACCAACCCCACACATGAGAACTGGATTACCCCACTTCTCTTGCCAGGTGATCAAATTAACTTCCTACAAACCCATCCCAAATTCTTACATTTCACATTCGTGAACGCTTGCCAGGAAACACAGGGAACTATTTCCTAGCTGGGAACGAAGCAAAGCCCCGGCGGCCAAGGCCCAAGCCCGTGGCCAATGCCAACACCTAACCCAGAGCACAGGATGGAAGAGAAGGAAGCAACGCCATACGAATCTCCATGCAGGCAATTTATATGCTGTGGGACTCCTCTCTTCTGTGCAAACGATCCCTTCACAGCTTCAGCTTCCTCACAGACAGAAATAATTGAATAATTTTCCACCACCACAAAAAAAAAAAAAAAAGGACTTGCATGGGATATGGGCAGATTTAAGAAGAACAAGTTCAGGAGTAAGGAACTTTTGAGAAATTTGCATTGCGGGAAAACCCCTAAGACAAAGCCCAGGGAGGAGGGCTCCGGCCCCATTTCCACACCTCATCACCCCTTGTGCAAGAGGGGAGGGTGCCTTCCCCGGACACGTGCTGCAAAGCCCACGAGACACGTTACTGAGACACACGTGCTTCTTGTTGGCCCCCTTGCCAGTCAGCAAGAAATATTTCAGGCTTCAACGAGGCTGCGAGATGCCTCTAGACCCCATCCGCTCGCCTGCGCGGTGTTTATACACTGTAATGGTCCTCCCCTCTGCTTCAAGCCTCCTTATGCAGAAAAACCTCCAGTGAAAGCAGTGGGAGTCTCTTAATTGCCTCCGCTCCAATCAATACAAACAGTGCTCGGCAATGCCAACTGCCACAGCAAACGCTGACTCCCCAGTGGCAGGATTTCCATGTTTTTCTACCATTCCCAGCTGCTAAAGAAAGCTTAAGAGAAAGCGGGCTCTACGTAGAGGCAGGAGGTACCAGAGGTATTGCTTCCAGGATGAGTCCACCAAACCCTGTAGACCTCTTGCTGACGACTTAGCTCCAACCCTGAGCAAAGGTTTACCACCAGCCAGGACATTGGCCACCAGCAATTGCTCTCCTAAAGACTGGAGAGAGCTGACACTGATCTCTATACATGCCCAGCTCTCCCTCCTAGCTGCCTTCAAAACAAGAAAGCGCTCCGAGCTCCGCTGCCAAGTGGGACGCAGAGGACACAATTCAGCCCTGCCCTTAAATGAACCACTGCCACACGAAACCTGAAAGGACCGACTGCAAGTATTTTGATTTAATGCCATCTGCAAAGTATCTCAACTTATACTTGGCAGGAGGCACAGCAGCTGGGATTTCCGAAGATGCCGGGGGAATTTGAGCTCCCAGATCTTCTGGGGTCTTGGGATATTTCAGAGTCGGACTTAAGCCCGCTTAACACAAACAAAGCACAAGAGAAGAGTCTTCCCTCATTTCACACAATCCTACTTCAAACCCTGAAAAAACACAGCAATACCAGAAATGTATCTGAAAAGGCCAGGGTAAACCAGTTCTTGAAGATGCTACCACTTTTCATCGGAAATGAGCACCAAATTGTCTTTTAAAATGTGTTAATTAACAGGGTTTCACCAAGTTTATTAAACAGCTGTCCCAGTCTCTTTCATAGACAAGTCCTTAGCCCTGCAAGTTTCTAAAGGTCTTCCATTCAGAAAATTACAGCCTCGCCTATCCTATTAGGTAGCCTGTTATCCTCATTCAACTCTCCTGTTATAATTACTGAGGTCACTTCAACAGGTAATTTGGCTTAGCTGTCATCGCTTCCGAGTTTAACGTGCCTTCATTCACAAGTGCCACACACGTGCATTCCTCATCTAGTCCCAAGAGCAGCCCAGAGGGCCACGGGTAGGCTTTTCAGAAGCATCACAGGACCACGTGCAAGGTATCCGCATTACACACCCGAGCAGGGCGCTAGCAGGATGAACAGATGGCTTCTCTCCAAATGACTTGCTGTCATCGGGATAAGATGTTAAGATGCCAGCTTAACAAGGAGAGATGGGAGAGGAGCCGGAGTAGACAAGGCAATTCTGGCCAGCACAACAGTGGTAGCATACTAGACTTGAAACAGACCACTGCATATATATATATGTATATATATAATCACCATATATAGGGTGGGAGGCCAACCTTCATGATCCTGCTCGCTCCATGTCAAAACCTTCCCATCAGCGAAAGCCACAAAAGAAACCATAAGCCTCGGAGAGCCTGGGGGAGGAAGATAGGAAGATGCTCGCCGGCAGTTAAGGACAGCAGGGACCTGCTGTTCCATGAGCAGAACGCGTCCCTGGATGACCCCAGGTGCGCTTCCAAGCAAGTGCTGGACTCCGGGCGGTGCTGCTGCAGGACAACGATGAACCTTGGCAAACCAGAACTCTGCCTGGGACCTCATTCCCCACCACTCCTCCTACCTGTGGCCTCAGTTAAGTGCTTTGTGGTTTTCCTTCCAAACCAGGACTCTCGGCAAGCACTGGAAGAGGATGTGGACTTGAGCCACGCTGCGAAGAGCACCAGACTCCTTGATTACTTCGTGGCACTTCCCTTCCTTACTTATATCCATCTGTGCACAGCTGTATCATGAAGTTTGTCAGTGATAACAAAGCAGCCCTCCTCCAGAGACCCATTTACTCAACAAGGCTGCAAATGGGATTGGCAAGAAATTAGTTTAGGATGCAGCAATACATCAAGAAGGAGATGGAAAGAAAACCACAGTCCAGCCCTGCCATAACGGGGACATCAGCTTGCTGGGGCATGAGCAGCAAGACAAAGGTAATGACAAAAAACAGGAGACCTGCACTACGGCCGTCTCTACAAACCAAATTCCAGAACAGAAAAAAAAAAAATAAAAAAAATCCAACCACTCTTGAATGGTAATCACTGGGTTAAACTGGGATCTGAAGTTTAAACTGCTAACTTAAGATACATTTCTACAGTCTTTCTTCAGGTTATAAATGTTTTCACTCTGTCTTTTCCATAAATCTGGGCTTTCTTTTTAATCTCCTTATGATATTGTGGAGAAAGGACTCCAATTTCATAGATCTCACACTTAAGACAATAACCAATAAAACCCATTACATTCCTGTACAAAGGACTTTAGAAAAGCTGATGAGGAGATGCCACAGGCTGAGAGGAGGTGGAAGACTGCAGAGCAGGCTTTCCGACTCAGAGGAGGTTACACAGCCTGCTAAGCCACAACTTGCTTTCAGAAAAGCGATTTTCAGATGGGTATGAGAAAAATAACATGCCCATAGTTAGCTTAGAAATTGCCTCTCTTTATAAGCTTGAGAAAGGGAAGAAGAAAGGGAAAAAGGGACAAGATCCAAAACGGTAGAACGTGGGTCCTCCTGAAGGTACCTCCAAGACGTTCATCGCTCAAGGGGTCCTGCCCGTTTTGGCAGGGAGGGAGCAGAAAACCCCCAGCCTTGCAGAGAAGCCACGGAGGGTCCCAAGATAGCAACTCAAGAAGTCCTCTTTTTTGCAAGAAACTCAACTTTGCGACTGCTTAAAATCCAACCCAACTGTGGGTGCTGCCGAAAGCCACCCACATCAGTGCCAGCCCCCGGCAGCTACATACACCAGCACAGATCCTGCACTACTTGTTCGTGCCTTCAGTCCTGACATTTGCAAAGGAAAAACCATAAACCTGTCCCAATGACATACATCCCTGCTCTTCCTTCCCTACCTGACGCACGAGGAACATCTGGAGGGTGTAGGTTGCTCCATCCAAAAAACAGTGGAGACTGAGGGGTTGGAGGGAGCACAAGTTAGGGAGGCTTGTCGTGTTTTACGAGCGACAGTGAGTTCTTTCCGAAGAGAAACTGAGCGCCATTCATGGCCGACTGTGACTCTAAATGCTCGTGAGAGGGCTGCCATATGGGTTCAGATTTATCACTTGTGTTTCCTAACTTGCACATCTGTTTTCTATAAGTAGCTGTCCAAGTCAATGCATCTCCCCTTTCCTCACAACCGCCCATGGAGCTTTTCAAGGACAAATCATCATTGCTTTCGATGTTTATCTGCTTAGTGGTCTCCACTATGTCATCTTAACAATCTCAAGCACTATTTGTAAAAAACACAGTGCGGGCATTTTTAGGCACAGTCTCCCTCCCTCTGCTCTTGCAGGGCTGTAAATTTGCCGTTGGAGAACCATGCCGGGGTGCCTGCAAAAGCAAGGTAACATGTGGTAATTACTGGGTGGGGGTTTAATCGACGTGCCGAACGAGAAGACAGCAGTCTGTTCCCATCAGCGATCTGGGAAACTCCCCATCAGCTCCTCTAATTCCATTAAAGTCATGAAAATTATTTCCATTGCCCTCTGCCAAGGCATCTTCTCCTAAACCGAAAGCTGAACACAGGAATCGGAGAGAAAAGGGGAATTCCTCTAAGGACAGACACACTGGGGAAATGGCAAAAAGCCAGGGGGGTCACGAGGAACTAATGAGACTTCCCAGACCCCAGCCCATCCGGACACGAAGAATGCGCAGCATGCAGAGGGCAAAAAGGGCCAACACAGCTCCAGGAGAGTTTGGGTCTTGTAGATGGCCACTGGAGCAATAAAACCTTATTTGCTTTGAAATTTTAATGAAGAGCCAATAATTTATCTTTCTTCCTGGGGGGGGAGAAAAAAAAAGGGAAAAAAAAAAGAAAAAAAAAAGGGAAAAAGGTGGCCTCAACCATTTCTCTACCAAAAATGTTGCATATGATCCATTATGCTCTCTTTATTTGGTGTTTATAAGAAGCCTATCAACTTGGTACTGAAGTACTGGCATAAATGGAATAAAATAATAGAGAGGAAAGACTGAGAAAGAAAACAGAAAGCGTTTACTAGGAAATTTGTGGTCTGAAGGTTAAAGACGCAGCTCTCGCATGGCCTACCAGCTTTCAGGGCAGCGGTGCCACCAGCTTTGCAGCGCTGTTGGGACAGCTAGCATAAAACACACATGCACAGGCAACAGAGCCCTGCTACAGTCACTCAGTCATTCCGATTTGGAAATGGGTCCAAAGGCAACAGCGCATTTCATGTCACTTCAGTAGCTCCAAGGGACTTGGAGATGGGCAAAAGCAAGACATCAACGGAAAGTGGTATGGGAAGAGGGTGCGTGATGCCATCTCACCTCTTCAGGCTGCGAGACGCTCCTGGACGGTACGCATTCTGCTTCAAGACAAGTGCAATTACGCAGTAAAACCATTTTAAAATAAATTAATACGCTCATCTGTTAATGGTGCCCTTCAGCAGAAGTACGCAGCATGGGCCATTCATTGCCATGCATGAGAGGAACCACAAGCAGCCCCTCAAGGGTTAAAGAGCAGGGAAGCACTTGAGGAAACATGCAGATGCAAACTGGGGAGATTATAAGTGAGTGTATAAAAAGCAATAAGAGAGTAAGCAGTGGCTGAAACAACGATTGCAGAGGATATTAAAGAAGAAATGCTCCAACCACAGAAGAAATAAAAGGTCAGTGAAGGGAGACTGTGTCTTCTCTAACAAATTGCACAAGTGCTTTCCTGACACAAATATTGACAGGAGAGACAGATACGTAAAATTAATTCAGCTCCCTGCCCTGATAGCACAGGGAGACACGACCATCTGAACAGGGAGAAGGGAGAAATGAAAAAAGCAGAATATCTGAACAGGTAACTGCAGCAAAGGGTCACTCGGGGCAGGCAGGAGTCACCTAAGCAGGACACCTCTTATTTTTACATATATATATATATATATATATATGCTAAAATCCTGCCTCTTGCTCCCCCACCAAAAAAACAGCAAGGAAAGGGGAAGGGTGAAGAGCGAGCATGCCAGCATGCCTGGACCTCAAACGTGTCTCTACCGAAACAGATCCAACCGTACCAACACAACCCAGAGAGCACAGGCAAAACATTAAGTAGAATTAAGCCTTAAAGGATGTTACGGTCCTTGGACAAAAGGGAGCTTGATTTCTTTTTTCCTTATGTTTTACAGCAACTTTAAAAAGCCTCCTCTCTAGACGACGCTCTGCAGTGCCTTTTACATCTGGCTTTCAGCAGCTGCCCCTCTCTCTTCTCTAACATATATAATCTAAATCACAGCCATCACAAGTGATACTGCCATTGCAAGAGGGTTTTTTTGGAACACTGGCTGCTGCAATCATTGTTGAAGAAACTGAAGTCTGCTTTTCCTCCTGAAATTTAGATTTACAGGAACAGCCAGTAGTTTGAATTCCAGACTAATGATTCTTTCTTCCCATCAATGTGTTTCTTCTTCCTCGAAAAGCCCTGTTTCCAGAGTTATTTCGCAAGTCTTCCTCCTACTTCTCCATTAATTATTGCTGACAACACAGGAAAACTCAAAGCACGCCTCTCACTTCGGAGATGCTGGGGAAGATGTCCCACTGCTGCCAGGGCGGGTGAAGACCAAGATTTGGAAGTATCTAGAGCCACCGGCCAGTTTTTCCCCAAAAAACGATGTGCTTTCCCCAGCGTCGTCAGCTGGGCTGCAGAATAGGAATAGAAATTCCCAACTTTTTCAATGAAAAAGAAAGGAAAAAATTAATAAAGCAGCTTGGTTTCTCCCGCCGGACCTCATGCACAGAGGGAAAGCAGCCTCTCCGCTTTCTCCTATGTCTAGACATTTCTTTTTTGTACCATCTCCGCCCGACTCGCCCATCAATAGTCTTTAAATATTGAGAAGGGCTCCCGCTGCGGTCGCTGCCGCTCCTCTCGACCCACGCGCCGCTGCCGGGGACAGCCAAGGCCATCAGGCGGAGGAGGTGGCATCTGCCGGCTTGGGCGCAGTTGCTTAAGTGCACGGCGGCAGCCCCCGGGAAGCATATCGGCGCCCAGCTTGAGCCCTTAATAATTAATATTATTTAGATAGCGCCGTTAGGGAGCAAAGCGCTTTGCAGAAGCGCAAGAGAAAGACTTGGCCCACCACTGCGCGCCACGTCCAGACCAGGTTTCAAGCAGCTCCTGCGCCGTAGCACGCTTCCCGGCTGTTTGCACCGTGTTTGTCCCAGCTCTGGGACTGAGGGATTAACTTCTCCGCATCAAAAGGCTATCGGAAGCATCTCTTGCTTTGCTGATTTAGCTTGCAGGAGGGTCAAACGGCTTGCAGGAAAACGTCGGGTGGCACGAGCGACGCTCTTGGGGCAAATCGGCCTTGGGGTTTCGATTGCATCGTTTCACCGCGGGCTGAGCTGCAGAACTAAGAGGTGAAAAGGAGCCGCGAGCAAAGCCCCGCCGGACAGCCTGGCATCAGGCAACATGATTACAGATCAGCAAACGCAGGCATGCCGAGTGGAAATCCGGGTCTACACCCTGTTTCTTTCCTTATGGCCACGCAGCCCAGTCTCGAAGGAATTGAGCAACAGTCAACCCAAACTGCAGCCAAGCCCGGATGCGGCTCTTCCTTGGTCTTTAGATGCTGCAGCACGTGGCCAGGTGCTGCTTGGAGCAACGCCGGATGGATCCAGCCCTCACTTGAGGGTTTTTTTACCATGCTGGGATGTTTCTCCACCCCTTGAGTCCTGGCAGCTTTGCTGGCGGCTCTTGACCTCACCCCGGGGACATCATCTCTGTCCCACTGCTATGCTCTTCCTCCCCCCCGGTTTCAGCCCCTTATCTTTCCTTTGTTCATGGAGGACAGCTTTGTTCTCAGCATAAGAACAGGTGATTTAGCAGCTGTCACGGTGAGGGGCTGGAGCACTTGAAGGCAACCCTCCGCTGAACGAAATGCGCTCCTGGAGTCCCTCTAGCTGCCACATCCCAGAGCCAGAAGACGACAGGGGAGGGCAAAATTCACCTTAACGGCAGAAAGACTCCACTCGTTCACAGACTCGGTTTGTACCGTCGTGCTGCTCGTTGCGCTCCCAGCCCTCCGCAGCAAGAAGCTCAGACCGAACGATGCTTAAAACCACCGGGTGCAGACTGACGCACGGGTCTCGCCCAAGGCTGCCCAGCGCTCGCCAACAGCCGGTTATTCGGGCTGCTATCGTGACATCTCAATTCCTTGCAGAAATGAGATGCTGCACCAATATTGCCCCCCCAGGCCCGCGTGCCTGGACAGACACGCTGCTTACAGCTCACCGATGCCTCAGCATCCTTGGATTTACTAGCACCTGCCTCCGGACCAGAACCAGCCAAGTTTGGCATCGCTTTGATTATTTGCAATAGAAGTAGAAAAACAGAGAAACAGCCCATGACTAACTCAGTAATAAACCAGCAAATAACTCCAACCCACCAGGTTATCCCAGGCACCACGCTCTGCCCCGGGCCAACTCCAGAATCCCTCCCAATCCCAATTTACCCCTTGCCCCTCCCCAGGCACAAGCCCCCAAAATAGAAAATATCCAAACATTTCAGTCTCTCCATACTTCATCACAACAAACAACAAAACACAACGCATGAGCACTGGGGAGGGACGGAGAGATGACGCTGCTCCAAAATCAACACAATCCCTTTTCCTTTGGTGCCCAAGACCCAGCAGCACGTGCACTATGTTATACTGATTTAAACGCGGCGGTCATGAGGCTGGACCCCGTCAGCAAAACGAGGTATGGATTAATACACCATCAGGCTGCGCTGAGGCGCAATACCTCGCTGCAACGATAAAATTATTCAGCCAGAATTCCCTCCCCGTCCCTTCCCAGACTCCCAACTCACCACCCCCTACCCCCCCAACCCAACTCCACCTCTCCGGCTTGGCCATCCCCGCGCCTCTGGGCAACCCTTCTTCCCTTTTACCTCAAGCCGAGAAACACGCAGGCATTTAATGGCAATCCATACCGACCGGACAACGGAATTAGAAGGGAACAAAAGAGCAAACCTCGCTGCGCCATGGCCTTGCGCTCGGCGGCTGAGGGGCAGCCGGGCAGACAATGGCCCCAGCTGTTCCCCGGGAAGCACCCGGCCACGATGAGACCCGGCTCCGGCACCGAAGAGGGGTCCCGGCTCCCTGAGGGGGGGGCAGGAGGTTGTCGCTGGAATATGCATCTCATTGGTTACCTGTCAGCCATCCTGGGCGGTTATAAAGTACAGCCGCTGCCGGAGGGTATAATGGGATGGAATAACGAGACCGCCGGCTCGTTTGACGCCAGCCCTTTGACAGAGGAGCTTTGATGAGGTGATGGGAACTGGCAGCATCCGCTGGCTTTTAAAAAAAACCAAACAACAAAACACCACAAGCTCAAAGCTGTAAAATAAAGGGATCCCCAGGAATGGGGCCATTTTTTCAGGCCGGGAGGGGTGGAAAATAGAAATAAGTGACAACTTGAATTCCTTGCTGTAATCTCTCCTCCCTTGGGAGGTCCCATCCTTGCTGTTCTTCTAGGCTTAAACATTATTTCCCAGCTCCTCAGGTATGCTAGAAAAATGACGTGTTATAATGCCAGGAAATTACAGCCTGCAGAGGGATAAGGAAGAAATCTCCTTGCCCCCGAAATCAGTGCAACCCTCTCCCGCACAGAGCACGGTCGGCAGCACGAGCCGCAGCCACCCGGGGAGGCACCCACAAATTCACCGGCTGGGACCGTGCCACGAGTGGGATTCACCTCGCCGCCTCCTAGGAGGGCAGTTATCTCAGCTGGCCCCTCTGCATCCAGCAAAATCGCCGCAAGACGCTTAGACAAAAAGCGTGACTTCAATGTTGCTGCTGCTTGGTGCCCTCAGACCAGGTGAGTGCGGACCGCTGGCTCCTGGTTGATAAAAAAAAACCCTGTTTTTCCAGCTAAATGCAATTTTTGTGGCTGGCAACACAACCAACCATGCAGCAGCCTCCACCTACCCCCAGTCCCAGCACCACCATGCCCTGGTTTCCCCGGCACAGACGTCCAAGCTGGCGCCGGGACGTAGCAGAGACAAGCAGGAAGGTATCCGTCCTCCCCACAGGCTAAGAAAACACGTGCAAGCAAGATGGATGCGAGAAAACCCTGGGGTGTAGGAATGCCAGCTAGAAGAAATAAAACCCCTGACTAATAAAGCACAGGCTGGGGAAGCTGCTGCTGAGACCGGAGCTGCCGACAAGGATCCGTCCTGCTCCCCTCCCTCCGCAGAGCACCCCACAGGTCCCACTTTCATGCAAAGGATTTAGCTCAGAAGAATACATCAATTCAGGGACTGCATTTGGCTGCATTAAATATTTCTCTCCGTGTTTGCCAATGCCCTTACGTCCTGCGTTTTTAACCAGATGCAAGCAAAGCGAGCGTGGGGAGGAAAGCCAACACGCAGGTTCACGAACACGCTAACCCACGACCCTGCAAAAATCAAATTCAATCAATCTCTCTGCAAAAGGATGAGCAGCAAGACAACGGCCAGGAGAAAGGAGGCAGAGGGGAATCTGCTGGCTGCGTTAGGTGCTTCTCAGCCCGGAAAGGAAGGGGGAACGGGGCTACCTGCTGATAAAGGGGTATTTCCCTCAAGTAAGTGGATCTGCACAAAGCTGTGATTATTTCCAAGCAGACAGCAATGCCTGACCATGCAAGACTTTGCGAGGGGCAAGCGTTTGGCTGGGCACGGGGCAGGATTTGGAGTCGAAGGAGGATTGCTGGCGGCGAGGACGAGCTGCCTGCTCTCGCAGGGGCATTACAAAAGTAAAGCGGCATTTTGCAGGCTCAGCACAGCTCTCCCTTTCAGCACGAAACCCATAAACAACGGCCCAACAGCTTAACAGGACTGAAATATGACGGTATTCAAAGGGGATGTCAGAAGGATTAATAGCCCATCTCCTTCCAGCTCGCTGCTGAAGCCGTGCTAGGACCGGAGTGCTAACGCCGCGCTGAGCGTGCAAAGTTTTACGTCTCCTCCGTTAAGCACAAGCTATCGGTTCGGGGAGGCCGAACCCGGTGGGGACACGTTACAGCTCCCACTCTGCATTGCTGGCACCGGGAGAGACGACGTGCTACCGAGCGGCAGGCTTTGCTGCACGCCAGGATGGGCACCGGTGCTCTCCCCTTAGCACCCCGTCCCTGCAAAAGCATCACTATGGGCAATTTTTACCAGGACCAAGGGAACCGAACGGGTATGGTGGTCATTAAGGACAGCGAGAGCCACTTAATGGGGAATTCCTCTTACCGGGAGGTATTTGGACAGAGAGGAGTGATTACATGGTGTTTGACCAGGCGCTAAATCAACACGAGGATCTAATAAGAAAGTCTGCTATGAGGCACTGTAATATTAAAATACACAGGAAATAAAAGAAACGTTAAAAGAGCAAACAAACGCAAAGCGCCATTATGTTTCCCCTCTGTTTGCCGCGCAGAAGCGAAGGCTTCGTGGCACGTCGGGAGACTCGCCAGGGCTCTTCTCGTACGCACACCACCAGACGTGCGCCCGCTTCAAATGCTGGTAAGCGCCAGCCAGGAGACGCGCAAGCCTCAGCAGCACGCAGCCTCCAGTTCCGTTCCATTAGCCTCAGGTTTGGAACTTTACGCTCTTTCAGTGCGTTAATGCACTTTTTAAAAATAGAAGCAAGCTCAGGCAACCGTTCCTACTTCTACGGGCTGACCCACCTACACAGCTGGTCAAAACTTGAGATTTCGAGACAACTTTCTGCAATTGCAAAGAACCACCCCAGTGCTGCTCCACCGCTCTGTGCTAATTTACATGACATAAATATTTATACAATTACTGTTACTATCCTTCAATGACAGAAGTTATCGCATTTCAAAGGATCTCTATTTAAAGAAGACAATACCCTGATGGCAACGCAGCTTTAAATTTTAAATAGCTGCGCTCCTCCTTACGCGTGGCGCAGGCACACGCCGAGCCACCGGAGATGCCCAAGAATTCCGACGTTCTCTACAGAGCCGCAGCAGCTCCTCCCCGTTCCCCCCACCGCCCCAGCTCAGCGCCCCGCATCCCAAACTTGGCGTCTGCCACCCCACACATCTCCGGTGACACAGTATCTGCCCCACCATCTCCAGGGAGGGAAGGGCAATTAACGGGATCGCTGTGCAAAACACAGATTTGTAACGTAAAGATTGACTATCTTCTGGAGAGAGCCAGAAGAAAAAGCAGTTTATTTTTATTAAAATAAATAGAGAGCATCGCTGCCCATGAGATTGGACGCGGCGGTTTACGCTGATACCGACTGCTGCTCTTCCCATCCCCTCGGATGAGTGAGAGTGCTGCAGGTTTCCCTCTGTGAGCCCATTATTTCTAAGCACCTGATTATCTCACTGGAAATTCAACATTAGCTTTTCATCCCTGCTTTCTGGACTCCCTTACTCACCAAGTGACGATGCAAAATTAGAAAGAATAGTAATAAATCAGGATTAGGAATTAATAAACTGGGATCAAAACACCTTTATAAATCATTTCATGCTCCCTACTTGTGGGCAGGTCTAATTACTCGAGACGGAAAAAAGATAAACCTCATTTAGGTCAGTGCAATCCCCTTTCTTAGCAGGGGAAAAAAAACCAAACCAAACCAAAACCCTTGATGAATTCTTAGCTATAGAAATAAGTCAGGAGGTTTTCAGGTAAAATGTGGAAGCACTGGCAGGGAGAAATCAGGGTGCAACCCCTGTTGCTGTCCCCATCCAGTCCATCCGTCTCCCTGAGGTCTGGTTTAATCGCTGTCCCCCTCTTTCTTCTTCAGTAAAGCAAAAAATAAACGCACCTTACTACCTGCGGTTTGCAAACTTGGTCCTGACTTGTCTACGAGCTCCTCTAACAGGAGTAACACCAACGAAGCAAGGCGGGAGGGGGAAAGGACCAAGTGGAAAAACATATTTACCGAGGAGGGAGGGAGCATTTACTTGCTATCCTCCTAAAGCAGTACCCCACAGCTGCTTCATTCATAAATATTTTACCGATAAGAAATCAGCCTGCCAAATCTGAACAACTGCTTTGATGAAAAATATAAAAAGGCTTTTCCATTAGTGCTTTTGATGTTCTTTGCATACAGAGTAATGAATGCGGGAGATTCATCTTTTTTCCCCTCCTCTGTCCTCCCTCACTTGAGTCTTTTATCTGGCGGAGCCGTGCACAACCTCCCAGGCTCGGAGGAAAATAAGCGGGAGAAGGAGCAGAGCCGCTGGCCTGGTCACGTTTCCCAAAGCATCTTCCCACTGCTCTGGCTTCTTCCACCTCGCGGGGCAGGACAGCACACTGGGGTACCTACAGGTTTTGCGGATGCTGTTGGCGCTCCACGCTTTGTTTTCCCCTGGCTGGACAATATTTAGCATCAGGACTCTACCAGGAATTGCTCAGCAGGAGGTGACCATGAGTTTAAAGCCCTTCCAAACCATTTTACAGCAGCCAGAAATGCCAAGGCCAGACGCCGGGTGCTACCCCACCTCTGCCCGCGCGGCACGACGAGCTCCAGCCCAGCTTCTTGAGCTTCACTCGCCCCACGGGCGGCGAGACGGGGTCCCCGCCACCCTGGGACGGCGCCTGCCATCCCCAGCACAACTACTTCAGTCGCTGAGCGTTTTGTCCCACAGTAACGGGGTGAAGCAACCCCCACGCGCCTTGAGCCGGGCTGTCCTGAGCCTCCCCCCGGCATTTTTGGGGGGCTCATTTGGGGAAGTCTTGGTGGACAAAGGGGAGCCTCCTCACAGCACCAGAGAGCAAGCAACGCAGCGCAGAGGCAAATCCAAGACAGGGGAAGCAGTAAGTGACCTTCTCCCAGCCTCTTATTGCTCTCAGGAACTTAATAGCTCAACATTTATCTTAACTCAGCAGAGATGTGCTGGGGATAAGTATCCATCTCCCGGCGCACCAGCACCGGTGTTTCCAACCCGCCGCTGCCGAGATTTAAATTGCATCTTTTATCGCCTTTTCGCACTTCGCTGTAACAGGGCATCCAAAGCAATTAAATCCAACCTATTTTTTCCTACTTTTATTCCTTGAAGTGGAGCTTTCTTGTGCAGGGCAGAGATTACGGGGCTTGGACTGGATTCTGATTCACATTCATTTTCCATTAAGGACTTGACCACACTCATCTCCACTTTCTCAGATGAAGCTTGCTAGGAGTTCAACAAACTCAACAAACAGAGCTGTGAAAGTAGTTTAAAGGAAAACAAACAGAAACCGGTGCTTTGCAGAATTCTTGCAATAAGAGTCCTGGAAACGGATAGCATTTTAAGGGACTTGAAAGGGAGCGACGTCTTATCAGAGCGAGCGGGATGCTAATGTTTGCAGGAGAGTTATCGCTGCTCATTATTCATCCTCCTTTTTTGTATTAGAAACGATGAGGAAACCCATCACCCGCTGAGCTGCAGGGCTTCTCGGCAGAGCGAACACGGCAGAAGGCTCCCTGCGCAGAAGGGCCACGGGCTCCTGCCCCTCTGGGGACAGCGGGGTTTGTTTTGGGGTCGTCTACCCCATTTTCTGCTCCACGATCCCAATGGGGTGGAGGGGAGCACCCCACTATATTGGGGGTACGCTCCAGTTTCAGGTGAAGGACTTGAGGGTCTTGGGCACTTGGTAGCCCCATGGCCACAGATGGGGTCACCCCAAAAGGGTCCGTGGGGACACAAGAGAGCTCGTGCCTTGCCTGGATTATTAAGGCAAGCCCTACCGCTCCTTTTCGGATCAGAGGGCACTGACACCTCCCAAGCACCAATATCAACACATTATTTTGCTCCGGAACGCCCAGCAGCCCAGATGAAAAATTCGCCAAGGAAATCCCCTTCCCGGCTGCCACTTTCACATTATCATTCCTCCGAGCACAAACGCTTCTCCGCTAAGCCCTTCTACCGGAGTCCACGTGTCCTACTGATAGGGTTAGGGTTGTCCTTGGAGGGAGCACCGCTGCAGGAGGGTGACAACGGGGCACTACATGAACACTTATCCCAAAGGAGCCAAAACCACTGCCAGGATGGCAACCGGCACACGGAAAAGCAGAAGGGAGAGCATGGAATGGGCTGAACGTCTGTTTGCCTTTCTTTTTTCCTTTTTCCTCCCTCAGAGGGTCTCAAGAAAATACGGGTAGGAAATCAAAGCTGCTCGCATGCTTTTTTTTATTACAGAGGGAAGGACAGCAGCACCCAGAAACCAGGCTGCCTTCCCCCCCCAGGAGCCAAGACAACTCACACCCCCCAGCGACTTTGCCTGCAAAAACAAGGCACGGAGCAATGAAGTTACTCCTACAGCACCAGGAATTGGAGCAGAGCAGCCTTTTCCAGCACTTTTCCCCCCCACCATTTCTCGCCCATTGCACCCCTCCCAGCCGGCTGCATCTGACCCCCCCCCGGCTGTAACACAGAGCAATACGCCGCGTTTTCTCTGCTTGCTTCCGTGACGCTGTGCTCACAGAGCTGTGCAAGGGCACCACGCAACCACCGGAGAAATGAGCTGAAAAATAACCCGAGTGCTGCGCATCCGAACTTCCACTTCCCAGAGGAATTTCAGCTTTTTGCATTATGCCACCTTCTCCCGGAAAACAGGCCCTTCTGAAGGGCAAGGCTCAAGACACTGCGGGGATGCAGATTTTAAAACCATTCATTATGCAAATGGCTCATTTACCGCTGCTGAGCTGAAAGCAAGAATCCCAGGCAGGCAAATAAAAATAAGTGGGGAGCGACAGCGAGCAAGTGCGTGATGGCATCTGCTGACTTTGGTAATACACAGCGCAGACCCGGCAGGCAGCAGCTTATATTGGAGTTTCAAACGCCAGGTTGAAATCGGGCTCCAGCCAACATCAGTGACTCCCTGGGCTCTGCAGGACCACGCAGCTGGAGCATCTTTGGCAAGCTGGAAGTCACACCGGCCTAGCAGATCCTGCCGTAACCCTATTTATCCCAAAACTTTACTCATCACAAGGTGCCCGAGCCGAGCATGGCTGAAATTCAGTAATTCAGGGTCACTGAGCGCCTGCAGACCGGCACAACGGGGAGAGCCGAGACTTGGAGGGGTTGTGGAAGATTTCACCAGCAGGATTGCAACAGTGCCAGAACTGCAAAGCTTTCTCAAAAACCTTAATAA
>VZTL01076179.1:6243-36483 GCA_013400535.1 Scopus umbretta
AAAAAAAAAAAAAAAAAGGAAAATTGTTTAAGGAGCCTCCTGAAAGGCAAGATCAACACACAGAGCAGTTAGGAAAAAACTGTGGAAGGAATCAGTAGTGACCAGTAGCTGGCACAAGTGGGTAAGAGTAGGACATCACAATGCCTATTATTACCACACTATGAACAGAGTCCATTACTGTAAGTTCTCTTACACTAACAGTGTTACTGAAGGTAGCAGAAGGAAAAACTCAGGATGACTTGATTCCTTTTGCTGTAGAAAATTGTCACTGGAGGGGAAGTGGGTAACTGTGTTTAAGCTATTTTATTTTTTTTTTTAAGTGGATGTCTGCATGGTTATTTTACATAAAGGAAATTAGTTCATTAGATTACTTTATTTCAGATTTGTTTATAAGACAAAGCTTGGGAGATCCTGGCATTCTCTACAGTCCAGTCTTTTTCTCGTTACTCAGTGTTTCAGTACAGATACTCCATGTGACAAGAACAAGGATGAGAATGCAGAGACTGTGCTCAAGCCTTGTCACATCCCAGGAATGGAGTAGGTATATTTGTGTCCTACTCTTGGATAGACATTCCTAGGAGACGCCAGACACTGCAGGAAGTGGTATACCACCTCCAAAGTGATGTTTCTTTCTTGGAGTTAGTCCTAAAAATGCCTCATTATGGTGGTAAAGGGCCCATTGCTGATTTCTGGTGGGAAGGGTGTAAGGACTCAGTTTTAGCTAATAAAACTCTAATGCATTTTACTACCAGAAAGTTAGTTTAGGATGTTCAGTCATTGCAATAACTGAATTAAAGATCCAAAATGTAGATCTGGCCGGGGAGCCAGGCTTACAAGATAGTCAACCGACTTCTATTCCTTCCCTGTTTTTAACTGGCAACAGTTTTCAGCACTCTGCAGCCTTCAGCTGCTGCAGACTTGCTGCTGGCTGCGGCCTAAAGCAAGCAGATTCAGCAACGCTGAAGTGTTTGGCATATAACGTTTCCAAAATAATCTGGAAGGAAAGATTAGCTACCCATTCTGTGATTTCGATAATTAGACAGATGCCCTGCAGCTCAAAGCCACAGTGGATTCTGTGAAACAAGTACACACTATAGTACTGGAGACTGGCAAACATGCAGTTCTCTATCCCTCCTTTTCCACAAGTTGTTTTAAGCCTTCCACACATGAAGCTGGATCAGATAAAATGCCAGATACAGAATAATTCTTAATCAGTATATGTGATAAGGTGCCTGATTTTCACTCTTTCTGGGCTGACCTGAGCTCACTGACTCAGTTTTTAACTTCAATGAAATCCCTCTGGTGTCTCATAATTCTAGAAAGACTGTTTTCTGACTACACCAGAATGCCAAATTGTCAGCATCTTTCTGAGTATTGGAAGAAATTTCAGCAAGGTTAAGAAGATCAGAAGTAACAGCCTCTTACATCTCCCAGAGTCTAACCAAACAAATATGCCAGTATTAGTTCAATACAAATTACTCCATTTGGAATAAGATAACAATAAGAAAAGTACCATGACACCAAATACCAGAACAATCAGAGAATCATTTTTAAGCAGTTTGCATTCAGTATTACTTTATTCTCAGTATGGTGCACAGCTGAATTTTAATTGTCTTCCCTTTAAGATGTCAAAAGTCTGCATTTCAAAATACTCAAAATATAACAGCACAGTAGCTACACTTCCTGAAACTTACACCATGATTTAGGATAGGCTTTCATATAGGAACCATGTCCCAAATGGTGTCTCTTGAGATGCTGTTCCCTTATTTCCTGTGTGTAGGGCATGAAGATTTTGCACAAAAAAATTGTTCCTGTCTCTCTCATGGTGAAATAGTTTATCCCATGCTTTTCCTTACAATGGAGAGCTCCCCTTTTTCCACTGATATGTGTTAATTAAAATTATAAAAAGAATTAGAGATTTCTGATTGATTAACCATGTAATTACCTACTGATGACTAGGCAACATTAGTAAGAGCAAAACCCTTCTCTTTACTTATTACCATCTGTAACTATTTGGTGTGCTGGCTTCTTCACATCACTATTTTATCTCATCTAAAATCTCATGAGGGAGGATTCCTATTGTTGCCTATTTATGCAGCCTTTCAGCATTGCATTTAGTTATTTAAAGAATATTAATTTCAGGACCAAGACAGCTGGAAATGCCTGTGGCACGTAAACTGTACTGTGAGTGAAATGGCCATATATGACTTAATTCATCTAGTTTCAATCTAGCTGATTGTCAGTCCGCCTGAATTCCCCTACATGTGTGTCAGCACTTCCACTAGAAATAGTTGAGAGATCCTGGCTGGCCTTATTTTGCAAGATAATTCATTTTTTAAATGTATATTCTGATGTTTAGAGAAGATTGTACCTGCAAGGGGCCCTGGCATTTACAGGAGGGTGGAGGATCTTTTGACTAAAGAAAGGACTGAAGAAGCTGTACTCTGAAACCTGAACTTAAGTTTAAACCAGTAACTCTCTTCTTGTTTTGGGTTGGAAGTATTTCATTCAGTGCATTATAGCTCAGCTGCATAATCAATGTAAAGTATTAGCCGAGCTTTTAGCAAACCATCTTATCCCTCATGATTATGTTGTTTGACAAACAAAATGTAACTCCATCTTTTGTTACCATGGTAATAGTAGATGGGAAGACTGTGTGTCTGGGCACCAAGTGTTCACTTCAGTTTGGCTGGGTTGAGTTAAATCTTGATCTGTTGGTAGAACTAATTCTGTTCAATGCTGAAATGCTGCAAACTGCATATCGAAATTAACATAATTGCTACAAAGTGTTTGTGCTGTGTTAGAAGAACAGCTACTGTGGCTGAAAGGCATTTCTTTCACTGCAGTGAAACACTTCAGCATCATTGAATCAAAGCGCTCATACTTAATCCTAGGGCAAACATTTCTGGGGCAGAATCAAAAGGTCTCTAATGTCATTAGTTCTTCTGAGTGTGGGTGGTGTTACCCATCTGTGGGTGTCTGTGTATGACATACCCTTGGCTCTGCAGCTGTACATCTTTCTCTCCCCAAGTGTGCTAGGGCTGCATCTAGTTCAGTTCAGTTTTGACCTTAAACCGTGTTCCCTGGAATAGCTACAGTACCACATGGAAGCATAGTGCATGTGCTTTGCTCCTTCAGGTCTCTTTTCAGAGCTGAGCCTTTTATTGGCTGGACTCCTTCTGCATTAGAAGTCACTGGTATTAGATAAAGTCTATTGTAGGGTATATTCTGCTGGCTTTAATAAGAAGCCACGATGACTAACATGGCTTTTCTCTCTTTCCTCCAGAAATCACAAAGCCACCACTAGCACCGAAACCAAAGATTACCGGTCATCTTTCTCCAGTAGCTGTCTCCAAATTTTCTCCTTCACTGCCAAGGGCTGATATTCTTCACAACTCGAACTCTATGTCTAGGGGCCCCAAACCACCTATTGCTCCCAAGCCAAAATTTTCAGCTGACACTGAGGGCAAATCAAGTGTTTATACCAACAATAACTTAAATATATGCTCAAATGGGAAACTGGTATGTCTTGATGGAGAGTTGTATGAAGGAAACCAATGCAATGCTGATTGCCCAGAATCTGAGGCAGATAAGGAATACATTGTAGTTCCTGAAGCTCAGCTGACTAGCAAAGACTGTAATGACTTGGAATGTGAGCATGATCAGAACCTGGATTCCTCTGTGGAAAATGAAGTCTCGGAAACTCCAGAAGAGGTCAAGAAGGAAGAGGATAACATTGCTAATGATGAGGATACCAGTAATCAAGAAGTCACTGAAGATGAGCACCATAACTCTTCAGATATTGCTGAACCAATGCAAACAGACTCTGAAGAGTCAACCAGAGACTGTGACCAGTCTGAAGCACTTTGTGAGGAGTCCTCAGATGCCCCTGATGGGGGTAATGATGCTTCCAAGAATGTAGATGAAGATGAGGATGTTGCAGGCGATTGTAGTGAAACCGAAAACAAGGAGGAAACTTCTAACAATCTGGAATGGGTTAAGGACAATAGTGATTGTAAGACTGACAGTGATAACATTTTGAATAGAGATGAGGAACTAATGGGTGATATCTGTAAAGATACCATTGTAATGCCACTACCTGCAGATGAATCGATCCCAGGTTGTGAGAAGGCAGGGCAGGAGGAGGAGGAGGAACTGCCTGAGATTTTAGAAAAGGGAGATGGGTGTCTAGCACATGATGGTGACCACAGGGCACATGTAGAGCTTGATTTGAACATGGAAGGGGAGTTAGAAAATTATGACTGTGCAAGCCCTGACATGCTGCCCAATAAGGCCAGTGAAGAAACAGCTCCTGGCTTAGAACTGTGTGAAGATGAACCCAATGCTGAAAATGGTTTAAGAGAGTCCATCCATCAAGCAGCAACTGGAGAGGAAGCAAACCCAGATGAGCACAATAATACAAACACAGGAAATGCCAGTGATGGCTGCCAGATCACTGAGAGGAGAGGTGAGGAGAAGACAGAGGTAGCCTGTGAAGCAAGCAAAGACTCTGGGAAAGGGGAAGAAGAAACTGTGATTGCAGAGAATATGGCTGATGGCTGTCAAATTGCTCCTTGTGAGAGTGAATGTGCTGAGGAAATACCCATGGAACATTCAGATGAGAATCTTCAAACAGAAGGGACCTCTCTGGATGAAGATGGTGTGATCTCTGATAGTCTACCTAGTAGTCCAGGGATGGAGCCAGAGCTGGAAGATATGACTGTTGAAGAGCATAGTGAAAGTATTGTGGAAGCCTCTAAGTCAGATGAGCTGCAGCTTGAAGACAATGAGGTGGAAGCAAACAGCCTCAGCAAAAGCCTCCCAAGTCTACCTCAAGAGGTCCCACTTGAGGAAGAGTTAGAAGTCTGTAAGCATGGCAAAATGAATGTAGAACCTGGGACCAGACATGTCTTGCATGAAAATCTAGCAGTCCCTGAAGTGGTTATTTTACCTGAAGAATCAGAGGAAAGAGAAACTAGCAGTGATTCCCTAGATGACCCTTACGTGCTTCCCGCAGAAAGCGAAATTGCTCACGATGGGCAGACTGATTTAGGAGCTGATCACGGCAAAAGGGATGAATTAGGCATGGATGGTGAAAACAACTTGCTGCCCATTGATCGTAAAAGCATTGTCACTAGAACACGGTCGCTCTCTGGGAAAATGCCAGGCTATGTTCCGGAAACAGTTCCAGAAGAAACTGGACCTGAAACTGATTTACTATCTTCCCGCAATGGTTCTGGGACAGAAGATTTAAGCAACAATTTATTGTCAGTGGAAGGAAAACCAATGGAAGCCAATAGGGCATTACCAACAAAGTCAAGACGTTTCATTTTATATCCTCGATCCTATTCTGTTGAAGGGAGAGAGATACCTGTCTCTGTTTACAGAGAAAGTGATGCCTGTGTACTGGACGGTGGTAGAATAAAAAGGACAGAAGACAACTTGTCTTTGCCTTGTGTCAATGGTTCCTCAGGTAGTTTTTCGCAGAGAAATCATCTTTCATCTTGTGGAATATCTACTCCATCCTCAGTTGTTGATATACCACCTCCTTTTGAACTTGCGTACATCACCAAAAAGCCAATCACTAAAAGTTCCCCTTCGCTTTTGATTGAGAATGACTCACCTGATAAGTATTCCAAGAAAAAGAAATCTTCCTTTAAGAGGTTCCTCACTCTAAAATTCAAGAAGAAAACTGAAAGTAAAGTCCATGTAGATGTTAATGTTTCCTCTTCAAGGTCCTCATCAGAGTCAAGCTATCATGGGCCTCCGAGGCTGATGGAGCTGGACAGGAGGAGCCTAAGTGGCTCACCTCAACTAAAATCACATGTGGGGAAGCTCCGTGCATCCGAGTCCCCCTCAGCTGTTCTTTTCTATAAGGACGGTAAAAGAAAAGGAACACCCAAGTCCTTCAGCAGGAGTGTGTCAAGGGTGGAGTCCTTCGAGGACCGGTCCAGACCTCCTTTCATGCCACTCCCATTAACGAAACCTAGGTCCATTTCTTTTCCCAATGCTGACACCTCTGACTATGAGAACATTCCTGCTATGAGCTCTGACTATGAAAACATACAAATTCCTCCTCGAAGATCCACCAGAGCAGGAACTTTTACTGAGTTTTTTGAAGATCCCAGCAGGGCATTATCTGCTGCTAATGAGAATGACGGCTATGTGGATATGAGCAGCTTCACTGGCTTTGAGAACAAGCAGCAAACCACAGACCAGGAAACAGAAAGGTACTGTAATAAATTATTATGTAAGACCTGCTAGCCTTGGCCAAACAGGCAAGGCCTCCCCTGCTAGGTATTGTAGGCAGATCCTCCGTGTTCCCCCTCTCAGGAAATGCTTACAAGAAAGATTGGAAGAATACAAGATAAGCCTTTACCAGTGAAATAAAAAGACACCAAATTAACTCTTGACCTTGTAAATGTATACTAGCAAGTCCAATGGATCATTATCCTATGGTTTACAGATAAAAACCAAAGAACATTTAAAAATAGTTGGTTTATCTAATGGATCTAATTTTTGTGGCTAGGAGGGTGGGGAGAGCTTGCTTTGTTCTTCGGTAAGAAAGGTTTCTGACTTCTTGACTGAATGAAAAGAGAGCCTATTTGCTGGAAGGGGTCCTGCTTCATTTTTTCATTCCTGTCAATTTCTAAAAGCAACAATATATATTTAATTTATCTTTCAAAGTTCATCAGTTAAGTATAGACCAGAAAATCCCAAATCATGAACTAATCAGACTAGACAATTAATTTTAAAAGTTGCTTTAAAGCTTATCATTATGGCCCTTTGACAGAGCTGCTGATTTATAAATTAATTAAATAGCTCTGTCTGAAATCATATGCATTGCTAACATTAATATCAGTCCTTCATCCCATTCCATTGGATTATTTGCAAACAAGAAAATGTCCTTTTCATAGTTACATAGGAGCAATGCACTCAAGACCTTTGAATTTCAATTTGAATCTGTTGTCAGATTATTGCATACAATCAGTGGAGTGTGGAGATGTAAATAAGAGTGTCTTCCATTAAGTTCATGTTAAACAGGTAATGAGAAAGCAAGGTGCAAAGCAAATGAATGAAAAGGAGTGTCTTTAATGCAGCTGCATATTGTTAGAGCTGTGTGAAAAAGATCAACATCTTAAAAGCAAGGTTTTCATGTCCATTTTCATCCATCATTCTCCTTCTGAAGATTTAGTATTCCTGTTTCTTTGCAACGTTTATTTTTTCTAGTCTTCTCCCCTGTCATTGTGAATGGAACAAACCATGGGCATTTCACACATCACTCTTCCGATATTTCAGACTTGGGGAGTAAAAGAACTTTTCTTTAACACCTCTGAATGAGTCTTGAAAACCATTTCTAAGACAAGAATGATGTACAGTGCTTTGTCTTTCTGAGAGAGGCGAGAATTGGTGGGTGTGGGGGAGGCGAGTATGTCATGGGAAAAGAGATTGCACCAGTGCGTAAGCTGTGGATCCAAAGGTGCCTGAAGCTGAGGGGTCTGGGACACAGGCCTGTGGTTTAGCTCTTGGGAGATGTTGGCTGCCTACAGTGTTGGGAGCCCCAGTGGTGCTGACACTGGGACATGGTGGAGTACAGCGCAGCTTCACGGCACACACAGCCACATCCCCAGAGCCGTGCTCAGCAGAAGCTGCATTAACAGGGCCTGACCGCCCATTAGTCACACTGCTTTCAACAGTTTGCATTGCGCCCAGCACACTGACGTTTGCTCTTGGAAAAGCCAGCCAGTTCTTTGTGTCCATGAAACGCCACCCATTTTAGGTAGTTCTTGAAGAACCAAGTTAAAAATATTAAAACTACGTCAATTGCTATGACTCGGGCCCATTTATGAACTTCCTGTAGAAGCCTGTTGTTTCAAAGGGAGAGCCAATCCAAACTGGTTCAGGAAGTCTCAAGGTCAAGGCGTGAACATAATTTTTCAGTCTGCTGCTTGTTGTGCATGCAGTTTTTGCTGTTGGGGGAGAAATGAAGGCTAGGCTCCTAAACAACCCCTTTATCAAGATAACCGGGGTGGAGGGGAAGAGCATCAGGCAGACAGCAATATACATGCACTGCTACTGAGATAGCTATTAGTTGCTGTATTTGGCAGGATGTTTTGGATGAAGACATGCCTGAAAAGCTTTAATGAAATGTAAATGGGTAATACACACCCAATGGCATAATATACTTGGAGAAACAGTGTATGGTCTAATTGTAAAGCAAAGCAAATTGTACAAGTACACGTACCTGAACCTATGTACACATGCATACATGATGTATGGACATGGATGTTTTATTTCCTGCTAAAGCAGTTCTGCCTAAGATATCTCTCAAAGGATTTAAGCTTTCTAATATGAATACCTATCAAACACAGCTCTACCACAACCGCACAGGGAAAAAAATTACTTTGAACTCCAGCCTGCTCATATCCTGAGGGTTATTTCATCCATTTCAGAGTACAAGTGTGTTGGATTAAACCCTTGCAATATGTGAGACTTGAGCCCATGAACTTCTTTTTGGTGCATTCACCTGCAGAGTACTGGTATTTAGCATCTGCTGATACCTTACGGAATTGCTACATTTTGATGAATGGCCAAGTACAACTCTTTTATTACATTTCAGAGAACAGAATGAGTGAGTGCTATAAAAGATTATAATAATCTGGGAACCTCCACTACTGTGTGTGACTGGGGAAAAGCGGGGTGGGAGGGGGGCTTACAGAAAATGACAGATGAGAAGATTCACTGTTTAATTTTCTTGCTTAAAAGGAAGGACCATGTGGAGTAGATTTAAACCAATAATTTCTAATTAGAAGCAATCACATTTATAGAAAAAGTCCAATAACGAAAGTGTTCTAGAAATATATCTTACCTTAGAATTACCATTGCCAGAATAGAACTTGGAATATTGCCCCCTGAAGGGCAGTTATTGTGCATTCCCCCAGATTTGGCTATCTGGTATTAATAATTAAAGTCTGATTCGGGTGTGTGACAATATAGATCATCATTAGCCTTCTGTACAGTGTAGAAATAATATGACATAATTGGAATTGGACAAAATTCCTCATATTTTTCCCCATAGTCTGAATCAGACTCAATTTTCATTTGCTTTTGAAAAGTCACTTTTTAGCCCCTTTTCTCTGAAGAGTTGCACTACAAAGTGCAAAGCAACACAAACCAGTTGTTCAGGCTGAAAGCAAAAGACAGCTGCACCCAGCTCTGGGACAGTACACTGTAACCTATAGCATTGCCTTGACTGTCAACAGCTATAAGTCAGAGCAATTTCACCAAAGTTACTGGCTAAACTTTCATCAGATGAAAGTCAGTTAGAATTAAAATATTCTGGCGCATGTCTTAAAGATAGCTTCACTAACACAGCTTGACCTTCAGAGCGTCAGCTGTGCATATGTCAGTGTGATAAACATCAAGGGGTTGAGAAAGAGATACCTGAAACGCTCATTTCATAGTCTACAACAGTATCACTTCCAGTGCTTCTAGGAGAGATGGAGAGAATCTTTAATCAGGGTTTAGGTAAGGTCAGGAAGATGTCATAGATTGGGTGTTTTTAGAATTTCAATTCCCCTTTTTGCGTTCTACTTAGAGTCCATAATTTGGATTCACCAGGTTTGCTAAGTTTCAATCCTTCTTTCTGCTAAGATGCTCAAAATCTGGAGAGGAAAGAAGATAGATAGGGAGGAGAGAGGAATAAAAGCAGTATACCGGCAGTTCCACAGCTAATCCCACTGTGACGTTGGATATTCATAAGAAATGAGCTAAAAGCCCAAGTTGCTGTTACCTGTACATTCCGATACCCTTCTACATAAAATGGTCATCGATACATACTAGAAGAGCCTCAGTCTGATTATTGCACTTAACCAGTATCAGGACTTGCTCAGACACTGACTCTCAAGTGATTTCTTAGGGGCCAGTGTGGGGATTCCAGTGCTCTGTGAAATTATACCAAGGCTCATGGTAATTCTTAAGAAGTTCCTAGAACTGCAGTGTCATGCCTGTAAATTATTCCCAAGGGTCCCACTTTCCACTGCTTTTCAAGACATATGGCACCTATCTGATGCTTCTCAGCTTTAGTACAATCAAGAAAGCTGATCACCTCTGAAGTACTCTATTCCTTTTAAATGTGTTTTATTCCCAAGGGATGTGCTTCTTCAAGAAGAAGATGGAGAAAAAATTGTCTTTAGTAGAAAGTCAGGAAAAAAACATGGTTTATGTGTGTCAAGCAAGTGATACCTTTCCTTTAATTTGGCCAGACTGAAACAGGTGCTTAGGAACCGATACAACAGTGCCAGCATCTGAAGTGCTAGCATTGGAGAGGATGCTTCATGGGTAAGCAGCTACGTTCAAAGCTTTGTAGGCAATCCTCTTTGTGCATAGCCATAGTCAGTCTGGGCTTCTTGCAAAGCCTACATGCAAGATCACAAGGACTATGTCAGCACAGACCAATTCCAAAATATATACTGTATCATATCATAGTTAGCAATAGAACCACTGGCTATGGTTGATGGGCCATAGAGAATGCAAATCTCCCTCCTTTAAAAGGAGAAAAATCCAGTGGATGAACAGTTACGTCCCCCTGCAATGAGTGTTTGTCTGTCCCTTTGCCTCACCACTGGATTCATCAACCTATGTTCTATCAAATTATGCCACTTATATCCTCTCTGCTCCCTGCAGGTCATCTGTCATTGATTAGCTCCAAGACTGCAGTCAGGGACAGTCTGTATGACTGCTAATTACCCTTCTGTAACGTACACAAAAAAAGCCTGACTAAAGCTGAGCACAAGAAACATCTTAGAACATGAATTCTCTGCCTAAAAATGGTCTGAATAACATGCTACTCAGACCTTCATATGCCCTTAAGCTTAAGGTGAAACTTAAATCATTAGAGTGAATTTCCTCCAACATAGTACATGTTTTTAACCAATGAAATCAAGATGTCATATTCCTGGCTCTCTCTGCTCCTTCAAATGAGAAGCACATACTTTATATAAGATTAAATCACCAACTCTTAGAGAGGCATGGTGTGGTATCTAAGCACAGCATATGAAAGGTAAGGTGAAAGTCTAGAGATAATCATGTAATGAAGCTTCAGTATAAATAGTTCACAAACCAAAACTGTAATGACCAAGAAAAGACAATCAGTGTTGTCATATTTAAAACAGTAAAAGAAATACACAGGAATATTTTATATCTTTTGTTATAATTGTGAATCAATGTAATTTATATAACCTCCAGGAAATTCACAGTGCTTCAATTTACATAAAAGACCAGTAAATTTCCAAATAAAAAAAAGGTTCTTTGAAAACCCAATACAGCGATACTGCTAGGTTTGTCAAAGTGGCAGCATGTCAGAGGTGCTCAGATACTGTAATGAAGGACAGACGGGCAAGCAGGCAAAGAGATGCTTATTTGGGGAGAAACACTCATGAGGTTAATAAATGTACGCGATATGACTTGAGAATAACTACTGAAAGAATCTACCAGCTCTTTATCAAAGGCTGTTGTGGAATTCAGCTCCACTCTTTATCCACATCTCTAGCATGTTTAAAAATCAGACAAGTACTTGCTGAACTGAGGCTCAGTAAGGGTGCCAGTTAACCTACTAGACTGTTGTTTAATGCTGAGAGCAGAGTGGCACAACTTGAAAGTCTGATGCATACAAAGGCAGAAGCAAACGTTCAGGACTGTTCTATGAAGTCCAGCAGAACAAAGGCAGAAGCAAATGTTCAGGACTGTTCTTCTATGAAGTCCAGCAGAGTGAGCTGAATTAAACCTGATGTAACCGCACCCATTAAGGCAGGGGGAAGCTGAAGATGCCACCTCTTAATTTCTTTAAATTAGTTGAATAAATCAGATTTCTTCATCAATTTCTTCTCCCTGCTCTCCTCCATTTTCTCTTTCTTTCAGTTAGTGAAGATATTTGAAACAACTTAATTTAACTTCTAAAGTAGGTCAAATAATACCCACACCACAGAGTTAATCCCCAAGCATGATACAACTGAAGCCTGTAAGAGTGTCTGCCTTCAAATGCCTGCATAGATCATAGCCTTTGTATACTTTCCTCATTACCAAAAGGTTCTGGAGGCAAGTATTTTGGAAGGTTGTGGCTCACATACTCAATCTGTCATTCAAGAAAATGTAGCTATAATTGTGGTTCATAAAACAACTCTGTTCACCCATTAGAAAAGAAACCGGAACCATTTCTAAAAGGGTGGTCTGTTTTACTGCTACTTCAAATTCACACACTTAAACTCATTCCAAGAGTATGAGAGCGCTGGAAAGGTTTCTGTAAAGAATATTAGAAGAGTTTAGGAAGTCTCTTCACAATTGGTTAGAGATCCCTTTCATTCAAATATTAATCAGATGATCAACAAAGACTTTAAAGGATTTTACAGAAGATGGCTGAGATTAGAGTCTGGCCCTGTGGATCTCTATTGCTTATAAGCAGAAAGCACTTTTTTTTAATAATAAATGTCATTACGATTCTTTTCCTTTAAAGACTTTTACCCTTTAATAAGAGGGTAAGTAGGCAAAACGTTCCTCCCCTCTAATGATCACTGGCCCCATGTGCTGTAGTCATAGATATGTGTGTTTGTAAAAGCCTGTGTAAGAAAACAGGTGAGATAGAAAAAGTGCATAGAGTAAAAGAGGAGATAGTCCGCATGCTAGAGAATTAATTGTAGAGCTCTTGCCATCCTGTGTCGATGGATGAACTATGTAGCACTCAAAAGTCCCTAAATACAAAACACAGTCTGTTTGGAAGGTTATTGTCATTAAAATATTAACATAGAAATGCTAATTCCCTGCGATGTTGAATGCAGTTATGAGTAGCTGAGCTTGGCCCTCCAGCTGGTCATTCTTCCATAGACACTTCAAGTTTGGACAGTCAGTGGAGCTAACGCTGGGGTGGAGATTTTGCCTGTAGTTCTGTCAGGAACATTGTGTGCAACTCTCTGGAGCATGGAAACAAGCTTTTTGACGGGTTTCAGTGAATGCATCTTGCCAAATGCAAACACATCTTCCCACTACTCTCTTTCTTGGGTGTACATAGCATTTGGAAGGGAAGTCCCAATTTGTGAAGTGATTTAAGTAAGGCAAAGGGCAAGAGGTAAAACAGCCAGATACAGTGATTTGACCAAAGGTCATTAACCAAGGAAGGACTTTTCAGTGCCTTCAGCAAGAAAGCAGGTAGATGTGCCCTCTGCAGTTGACAGTGCTGCTTTTCCAGGAAATCATGTTGCAAGTTGTGTTTTACCTGCCATTCTGGGGACATTAACACTGTAGATCCCAGCACACAACCAAGTTTTTGGGGAGATCACTGGGGAAAGGGAACAAAAATCCTTTCCAAGACAGTAATTATAGCTGCACATCAGTTTTACTATCATCACTGAATTCCCAGCCCCAGGGAAGGAGTGGTCCTTAAATTTGTGCATTTACTGATCCCATATACTATCTCTATTGCAGACCAAAAGTTCCCCAGAAGCACACCCTGAAGGTGTGGCAGGTTATTTTCTGTGTAGGACTTTTTTATCCCCTGATGCCTGATTCTTGCAGCAGTTCTACAGTGCAAAGGTTCTCAATGAAAGCAAACGAGCAGGTAGAGTGGGTCTAAGCAGGAATCATCACTTTGGCAAAGAACACAATTGCTGATCAGAAAACAATTAGGGCTCCTTGGTAATGTCTGAGCAAGTAGCACAAGCAGGTACGACGGTGGTTTAGCATTTGAAGCGTGCTGGTAAGCAGCTGGCAGGAGAATCCTAACAGCAATGTCACCATTTTGATCAGCTCTGAGAAATACAGCTGTGGTATTGCATCAGATGAGCACAGAGAATGGCCACTATAAACTCCTGAAGCCTTTCACTCCTTGGCTAAATGCAGCAGCAGCAATAGGTACAGCTAAAACACCCGATTGCTTTTAATACAGATGCAACCTGCCCCTTCCATTGATAATTAATTCAGTTGAACTGTGACCCTAAGGAAACCATAACGGTCTGGTTGTTTCTGCCTCAACAAAGAGCAAACAAGGGGGAAGAATTCTAAAGAGAGAAGCAAAAGAGCCTCAAACACAAGGAGGACTTGTGAAAGGAGAAGCAGCACCACATTTCCAGATGTTTCTGACATTTTCTGGAAGAGGCAGAAGAAAGCTACATGATTTGTTAGCCGAAGAGTAGGTTTTGCTCTGTAATATGCTTGTCCATATGCTGCCCATATCAATATTATTCTCATACCAAAAAGCAGCCCAGTTACCATAGTTTCTTGTTTAGGGTAAAACTCGAGGAGAATTTTGTCAAGAAGATAAAATCAACTCATGCCTTGTTTTTTTCTGCTTGTCCCAGCTAGAGCTGCTCAGTATAGGCATGGCTGTCAGACAAGATCCAAAAAAGAGCCGCATTTTCAACACTGTTCAAACTGTCTTTTGGCTTACTGCTGTATACAATAATAGCAATGCTGCTGACATTAGTTCATACTATTTTACCCCGCATTTGGAGTAGAAGCAAGTTAACTCTAGACTAGACCTGGAGACAAACCTAGGCAAAGCAGGCTCTCAAGGCATCTCGGCTTGGAAGGAAAGTTAAGCCCTGAGCTACAGATTCAGCCTAGATTTCAAGTAGTTGTTTTGGGAAGGGTGTTCCCAGCCTTTCCTCTTTCTGCTTTCTCGGAGAAACAAATCCTAGCTGCTGATTCTACTCAGTTGCTAGTTCTCTGCCCCATAAATCCCTGCTCCGTGCCTACACTAAGCTAGCATGCATCCGTAGCACTGATGAGAAGCTTTACAAGAGGAAGAATTTCCTTTTTTTGTTTCAAGTGCTTCCCAGGGCTGGTGATAATGTTAATTATGGCAGTAGCACAGACGTGTTCTACTAATGGGGCTCAGGTCCCTTAAAGACCTGTATGGGTCTATTGTACGGAATTCTGCTGACAGTTATTAAGCCAAAGAGAAACATGCTGATCATAAGCATTGTGAGAGGCTTTTTAAAGAAACAGAAATTAGTTTTTTAAAACTTACATAAATCTATACATAGCTTTTCTTATCTCAATGTGGAACACGTGCTGCACTCTGGATCTTGTAGATTGGAGAAAATCCCATAAAAATGCTGTAACTGGGAAGGAGGATCAGGGATTGAGCCTGGAGAGAGGGGAAAGAGACATTTTCACTTGTGGTCTGGTGAACATGATGGAAAATAAAATCTCAGCAGCTTTCATCAGTTGTTGCACTTTGCAGCATAAAACTGAAAGTTTTCTAAGTTCATTCCAGAGCAAGGGATCCCAGTACTATACCCTGACTTCAGGCTGTGCACAGCCTATTGAAATTCTTGACAATAGCCACAGCCAGCTCTGACATGAGTCATGTCTTTATTTCTGTTTACTTTAGCATTGTCTGAATTGCCACAGGGAGTTAGAAGGTGATAGTGGTTAATGCAGGACTTCCAGCTGCTCAGAGAGAAGGAACAGTCTGTGGGAGATAAGCCCTTGCTGCTCAGGTCTGAGCACAAGGCATGCCTCACCTTGTATTGTCAGGCATCAGAGTGGTGGGGAATTGTCTTTCCAAGGCAGCAAGGACAGAAAGACAGCTATTAAATGCTCTTTGATGGCAGAGCTTTTCAAACAAGCACAAGTATCTCTGGACAGTATCAGTAATGTCATATTGATAGTGAAGAAGGAGAGATTTTAATACATTGTCCAGATTTAGGTATCAATCTTACAGCAGCTCCCTGACCGCTCTCCTGTTCCCTCATATCCATGGAGCTGAGCTGTTTGTCCTGGTTCATGCTGGGGATGCAGGTATCCGGGGACAGTACAGGTAGTCAGGAAGGCAATGTGCTACCCCAGCACAGCTTTGTACTGTACCTCACCATCCAGCACATAACAGCAGATGTGTCCCAGCATGGCTTCAGAGGGCTGACACTGCTCAGCCACGATATGCTGGATCCAACCCTGGCTTTGTTTATGAGGAATCACAGTCCCATATACCTCCAGTGCTTGGTAGATGTTGGTTTTATTAGCAGCTGGACTCCACTCTGATGGCTACTTTTCTGATCAATTTACAGTGCAAAGAAGGAGGAATGTGTACATGTGGCCATCTTCATGTCCTGAGGGCTTATAAGCCTGGGCAGACTCCTTTGTCTTCTCTGTTTCCATTATATGAACCAGAAGTACATTTCATTGGGGTTACACAAGAGGAGAGAGTCTGCTGTGTATTGCAGATTTGCCCTGGATGATGTTTATGGGGCATAGAAGTGGTACCGGTGTGGTTTAAGCATTCATAGCACCACACAGAAAAAAACATGTACTGCAGACAGGGTGATGAGACTGCAGATTGGCAAGATGTAGCCTGTTCAAAATGGTCAGATCTTTTACTGTCAATGAGTGTTCTATGCACGCCTTTTTCCTCTTCCACCCCCACCGCAAGCCTTACTGAGAAGATTTATTGAATGAAAGATTGCGCATTACAATTCTGCAGCCTTTCCAGAATCCACTGCTCAATGATATGGGGTATATCTCTAGATTAGATTTGTAACAAAAACAACAGAATGCTATTGCATTTTAAATGCAAATCTAATCTAGTAGTTTACGGCTTGTTGAGCCACCGAGCAAAGTTATTTATAATGTACAGTGCATTTTTAATTATCCTACAAGAATTATTCTTTTACAGGACCCAAGGGGGGTTAATGTAAAAACTGCCTTAAAGATTTGCTGTTCAGTGGCATACAACAAAATTAATTTTATCTTAATCGACCAATTAGAGTTAATGGATGGAAGAACATATTTAAGAGGCACTGTCTGTTTGCCAAGACCTTTCTTAAAGAGCTTATAAAAGGACCCTTTCACTTGAGTAATTGGCTGGATTAATTAGATGCTATCCTTCAAAGGCCTAAAGCAAGCAGATTTAGACCTATTATCAGTGAACACCTTTTGGTGCTCTGTCTGACTCATGCTATGCCAGCTTTATCAGTATCACAGGGATGTCCTCAGACTTCTTTTTCTCAAAGGAAATACAGCTAGGTACTGATGAACTGAGACAAGTGATAGTTGCTTGGATCCGTGTTCAGCAGTCTCCATCCAGCCATTCTCAGCTGTCTCAATTTAAATTCTTCTTCAGTCTGTTGGTAGTTTGTCCTTATGTCTTGAATAAATTTAGCAAATTTGAGCCCCAAACTCAGGTATTAACCCACTACATCTCCCTGATAGGCCCTCTAGGCAGGTGGACTTATTCAAGAATAGCTAGTTTGGTGTTTCTGATGAAAGTTTCTCAGTGAGGCTTCTTGACCTTCTGCATTTCAGGTATCAGACTGCATTCTTAGTTCTGAGAGTTGGCTAGAAGAGCTCAGAAAAGTCTTTTCCTTAGCACACATGCCTTCAAAAGGAATGGACTGCATACAGTAAAATACACCTTTGGAATCAAATTTTCTGGTCCTTAAATAGATAAGGACAATATGTGAGCTAAAACCAAGAACCTCAGCATCTTTCCTTTAAACTTTCTGCTTTCGCATTGTCAGGCTTAAAAAATCCAGACAATGGCAGTGAAATAAAAACATATCACAGTGAATACAGTCAGAGTAAAGAGCCACAGTCAAAGTGACATATAGTAAGATGACAAAAATGTAAGAACATATTTTAACCTGTGCTGGGTAAACAATTTATCTTGCCATTTGATTGCATTTCTAAGGAAAAACATTGCTTCGGTGGCTGCAAAAGAAATAAAATATGTGTGCCTAACGGAAAAGTCCAAGGGGAAAAAAAAAAAACAAAACAAACGAAACAAAGGAACTCTGGAGTTCCCAACATTTTTTCTGATTATTTCATTTGCAAATAAAAAAAAAAAATACAGATACTGAAGTAAATTCTGAACTAAAACATACTTTTGAATTGCAGAATTAAGATGGTTTTGATTTTCCAGAATTATGGGGGTGGGGGCAGAATTAATTAATAGACTAATCCCAGCCAAATGTCACAAATCTATGCAATTTTTAATGATATCAAGCCTGACTTTTCAACTAAAAAAGCCTCAGCCAAGCAAAACTGCAGCCAGCTCTAATTTTAATCTGGGAACTAAAACTGATGTTTTAGGAGACAGAGGAGAGCCCCTGAGCACAATCATTCAGTCCTACATATTAGCAGTTAAACTCTGTTTCTCCCCTTTTGGAAATATTCTGGTTTAACAACTGAGTGAATCTCTGAAATGCAAGAAAATTCAGTTCACTTGATATTTCCCCCAAATGTCAGGAAAGAAAAGCCAGATACAAAGTCTTGGTTATTCCAGGAGCTCCGTTTGTTTTCCTAGTAAGGCTGCAGGGTAGTTGAGTCTCAAATCCAATATGTGCTTTCAAGTCCAAAGGGAATCCCTGCTGGTAGGACAACCATGAAGATAAGAGGTTTCTTAGTAGTGTCAGTTCCTTTCATGTGTCCTCAGATCTCTCTGAAAACTGATAGGAAAAGCTGCCAAACCTCCCTGCCCTTCTGATAGGGAGGTGTTTATGAACACCCTGCTTGCAGGAGCTCAGGAACTTTAAAACCCAAGAGACTGGGGCACTGCTTTGTTTAGGGCTGGTCTTTGTGACCAGGAGAGAAGCATTCCAGATACAGTCTTTCTCACATTGCCTGAGGTCACTGAACCTTGCAGCACCAGCACTAAGAAGCACTATTACAACGATGCAGGAAAGAGATGATTGCATTTTTCAGTATCTTTCTACCCTGTGACCAAATGACAGGACAAGCACATGCTGCCCTGATAGCAACAGACAGCTCAGTTTTCAGCTTGTGTTTTGAGAGTTCTGCTATCTAAAACCCCAACTTTTTCCTAGTAGCAAGGTGATGTTGGTGATCTTAGCATGAGGCTGACACATTTAGCAGAAACTACCACTGCTTCAGAAAGATTCTGGCCAGGGCTGACCACCTAAGAAAATGACCCTCAACAGTGAAGGACATTTTGGTTGATAACAAGAAAGGTTGTATAATCTGTACAAATTCCTTTATAGATGTGGCAACACAAATAGCTGGAGTAATGATGACAGCAGTAAGAGAAGAGTTTGTTGTCTCACACCAGTCAAAAATACTTTGTTCTGTTTTTTTTGTTTTGTTTTGGTTTGGTTTTGGTTTTGTGTTTTTTTTTTTTTTAATATGGAATATTACTATTGTCATCTAGACAGGTTTCCTTCTGATCCTAGCTTCACTGCATTTTTCCCCAGTTTGTTCCCAGACCTGGCTGCACGGTGTTGATAAAGCAGCTGTGCCTGCTAGTACAGGGAAATGCCAACTCACCTTCCATCTTAAGAGTCCTGCAGGGCAGCATGGTATTCATCATGTTGAACTTACTGTGAGTATTTTCCATAGAAAGTATGGAATAATGAACTGGCAATAAAATGAAAACAGAACATAAAGTCTCTGGTTCCAAGTTTTAGTGACTAGGTTGCACTGCCAAAAATAAACAAAGAAAGAATAATCAGGAACATACCCCTGATCTCCAATCTACGATATGTGCCGTGTCATCAGACAGTTTCTCTTTGTAAAATGTATCATCTTTTTCTAACTGGATCCAGAACTCATAGTCAGAAAAAACATTGGTAAATGCGTCATAGTCAGAAAAGTGACTATATAAGTGGAATCTGTATGAGAGAACGATACTGTGCCAGATGCTCATTTGGGGTACATTGGTATGCTCTGCTGATTTGTACCTCTGAGGGTCTGAACAGCTGTTTATAATTTGACTGATAATTCAGGCTATCACCTGAAAATAGAGCGAGCTGAAACATTTTCCAAAAGGGAAAAATTCACAAAAGCATTCTATGTGAACAATATATCCGTTTTGACAAAGTTTAAGGGAAACTCCTATATGCTGTAGCCTAAGATACAGAAAACACAGTCTCTCTGTCTCCCGGGTCTGGTTTTCGTCCCAGATCACTCTGAATCAGTCAGCACTGGGAGTTAGATTCTGAGTTTCTCACAACCCAATGCCTAAAACACCAGCCACAGGGAGAAAGAAATACCTACAGGTTTTGGTTTCAGGGCAACCAAAAATGGACACAGTTCTGCTTCATTTCTAGAGCGTCTGAAATAATTTATTTTCAGTTTTCTGAGGCTTAAAAATAAATTTCTAAGCTTCAGGTTATTGCAGCAAAAGAAAAACCAGTTGTCTCCTGGTAAAGTCCTCTACAAACTGAACTAACAGTCCAGATTCTGCAGTAATCAGAGTTTGCCGTTCTACATGTAGCAGATGAAATAACTTTTCCATCACTGCTTGAAGCTGTGGAGGAGTTCAGGGTCTTTGACTTTCAGAGCCTGTGTAAAAGTAAGTATCTCAGATGAAAAGCTGGGTGAATAGGATGACAATTCAACCAAAAAGCTTCAAGGCATAAAGCAGGGTGCTATTTTAAAAAGGTATTTGAGGACTTTTCACATAGATGAACATGGCATCACTTGAACCATGAAATCTGTGTGACAGGCCAGGGACTTCAGAGAATGGGACCACGATGGGGAGTTGGGAAGATTTGTTGGAAAGTCTTGGAGCATCCCCTATGTAAAGATACTGATTTTCATTTCAGTGATAAGTGAACAGATTTTTTAGGGCAGCGAACAGTGTACCTGCTGCAAAACATCATGCTATACCATATAGCCAGACAAGATCTTTTCAGAGTGGTTAGAGCTACTTCTTGACCTTTCACAACCTTTTTTGCCAGTGGCAAAAAAACCCACAGTTTGTAAAGCAACGACTATCTGCAAAGGGGTTGTTGAGCATTACCAGCGATTTCCCCATGTCAGCCTTGTAGCCAACCTGTTGGGAGTGTGTGAATCACTCAGGTTACCACAACTCTTATTCTAGCAGTGTACATTCATTCCCAGAGTAGGGGTTGAACCAAGAGCCACGCTTTGATGCAGCAGGCAGAGGGCAGCATCAGAAAATCACAACAGAATATGGTAACAGGGCATACCTGTATACTTTCATACTGTAGAGTAAGCGGCCTCACTGCATTTTCCATGGCTCATATGGATACTACCTTTCCTTGCACTGGTCTCCGTTTTGATCCACTGTATGATACACTGGTCTTCCTGCCCATGGTGCCCTGTGAAAAGTAAACAGCACAAAGTGGTTGCAGAATACACTGCAGAGGTAAGCAGGACTGTGCACGCACCAGGACACACTGGTGTGTGTATACTCCCCTTGGCCCCATGGCCTTGTGCAGCCCTCATTAAAGCCCAGAATATGGTGTTAAAACAATTCAAGCTGATCTATTCCACTCCTGCCTAGTCCCATCCTCCTCCTTTGACCTTGGCCACATACTCTTCCTCTACATTGTTCCAGGGGCTTGTTTGACCCTGTTCAGGCAACCAAATGGGCAAAATGTATTCGCTTTTCTGGTGCTGAGCTAGTTTCAGGTTGAGGATCCAAGCCATACAAACTTAGCCATACTGGTCAAATGGTAACGGAGGCACAGACTGACTCTCCATAATACAGCTATGCTGCCAGATCTCTGACTGCAATATACACATAAAAAGACAATGAGTTTTGCCCCCTGGAATTTAAACCAATAAATGTGGAGTAAATCCTAAATCTGCCTGCACATAGAATACACTATTACAGAGACAGAAGCAAGATTAAGCCACAGAAAATCGCTTGACAAGGGCCGGCTCTTGTCTTTTGTATTCCTGCTTCAAGCTGTCATAACTGGGCCATGGCTTCTGGCCACATCATTTCACAAGCTCCCTGGGCTGACAGTTCTGATGCTGCTTATATTGCTGGCTGCTTCTGTTCACCCCCAGAGCAGAAGGCTGGGCTGCACTTTCCACGCTGGTCTGTGAGGAGCTCTCTGCCCCATCAACAAAGTCAATGAGCGTGCCACTTGAAGAATGATGGCAAGAATCAGCACTAGTTTAGCCTGTGTGGGAAGTGTAAGCACTGGGTCATTTGATCTGAGGGGACAGAGGAACACTCTCAAGCTCTCTCAAGGAATTAGGGAGGCTCTATTTAAAAGTACTCCTGAGGCTTGTACCTCTACCCTTACTGCATGGGGTGCTGTTTTATAACAGAGCTCATTCCTCACCTTTTCTTGTTCTTTCATGGTTTATACGGCATACGTTATTCTTCTTACTCCTAGGTCAGGAAGTCTGCCACAAATGGTCTGTCTGTCTAGGCATTTAGATTTGTTTGCTGCCTTAATACATGCAGCAGAGGAAAGTTCTAGCCCCCACTTAAACAGATTCCCCAATACCTCTAACATACAAGCATTAGGGTTTGAAGCTTTGGGACTTTCTTTATGTCAGTTTTCCAGTTCTGGAGCTGAACAATGAAGATACAGCAGTGCTAAACATCTGATTTCAAGCAAGAGGGTTTTGTGTACCTGTGTCATTGTTGTAATCTACCTGCCATTTGAGTGCCATGAAAAATTCTTTCAACTTTCCATTAAAACCTGATGTCAAGCAAGCATCCAGATCAAAATAGATAGTATTTTTTTACCTTCTGGCATGGCTCTAGCAACTTTGATGGACTTGGCTGTTTCAAGGTAAATGTAGAATCCAGACCTTAGGGCTTGAATTTGAAAGGAATAGGCTGATAGGTTTACAATATTTTGTCCTCAAAATGTTAAATATCACTTTGGGGCCCCACCCAAATCAATATTCTTGGGTTTAAAATTAGCACCTGAACTTCATCCTATAAATCCACCTCATTATGGCTTTCTTCCTATGAAGTTTACTTTTGGGGTCCATAAAGTACACTTTTGGGATCGATTAATAATTCAGAACCTTAAAATCATTCATCAAGCCTCATAAAGCCTGACAGAGTCCGACCAAATTATTGCTTTGATTTATCATAAGTTGAAGCCAGTCCCATATACATGTATGCAATCCTGCATGGGAGCTATTGGTTCATTCTTTCTTTTTCTACAGAGTTGGTAGCCTGGGATGCAGTTTGACACCTTATCAGCATCCACTGTCCTTATACTTTTCCCTTAACTCCCCGCTAACTTCAGTACCATTCTCAGCCTGAGGCACTGTCAAATGAAGGGTTTATGCTGAGTTACTGCAAGGTTAATTCTTTGACTGCAGGACAGAAATATGTAAAGCACTGTCAGATGCCCATGCCAGCTGCTATTGAAGGCACTCATACTGCACACTTGGGCACTCGTGTACCGCTGGATCTGAAAGACTGACATTGTTACTGCATTGAAAGGGACACCTTAAAGCCATACATTACAAGTGACATTTCCACTTTGGAAATGGCAGTTACAAATCATGGGTGTCCTACTGTTCCTGATACCACTTTTGAAATTCCATGTTCTGTCCATGTGCATAGCCAACTGTTGTTCTACTTATGCATGAATGAAATTGAAATCGGTAATGCTATAACAATGCTTAGAGATAATTCTCTTATTTGGACTCATTGTCATGCAAGGGGTTTGTAACTTTACTTCTAAGCAAGGCAGTACTCGCAAGAAATTTATATATTGTCTGAGTATCGTAGCAGATTCAGACTTTGTGAAGTATTAGTGGTGTGTTACTGCAACTTCTAATTTCAGAATAAAATCTACTTTTTTAAAAGAAAGAAAAAAAAAACCTGAAAACGGTCATTACTTGCTTTGGAAGTATCATTTTCTCTGTTACCTGAAAGACTTTAGGAATACTAATTTTAAATCTTCCCAACACAACTCTGAACAGCTTAAAAAAAATCCAAGAATGTTTCCCACCACAAAACCAAGCCCTCTGTCGTCCAGCAGTTCTGCTGTCTTTTGGAATCAGGTGCCAAGAATTCAGATTTCTATTAATAAGTAGATCACTAAAAATTCTGGCTGTAGCAAATGATGATTGATTCAAGTTCAGTTTTGTGTTTGCATTTCACTGACACCCTTTCCAAGCTGGCATCCTCCTTTGAGTTTTCACTTCTACTATCACTTAAGGATTATGCTAAGCTGGATCTTCTGAAAGGATTATAATGAGCTGGATCTATTCACTGCTGTAATGATCACATTTGCCTAACTGACGCCTAATCACATCTCAGTCCAGGTTAGATTTCAGAATCAATAGTGTAGTCCCAGCTGTAGTCTCAGTGTCAGGACTATATGTGCAAAAGTACAGAGCAGCTGCTGTATTGTACAAACCTGAAGACACTAAGAAATAGGACTCGTAAAGACATTCTAGTTCTGTGTAGCTCAGTGTAGTCGATAACCTCCTTGTACAGCCATGAACCACATCTGGACCCAGATTCTTACCTATTTAAAACATTAAAACTCTTTATTATGCTTGTAAGACAGCAGAACCAGTCCACCAACACTGAGTATCTCCAGGAGAGCCCACTGTGTGTTACAAACATGCCTTTGTTCTGCCTAGCTCCATTTGCGAAAATCCTACAGAATGATTTATGCAGCCCTTGTCCTGAAGTGTCTATCTGCAATTTTTTTAATAAATTGCAATTCCTCAGGCAAGCAGCACTGCCTAAATATTCCATTGTTGGTGTTCAAAAAACGTGTAGATGTGGCACTTTGAGACATGGTTTAATAGTCATGGTGGTGTTGGGTTGACAGTTGGACTAGATGATCCCAACCTTAATGATCCTATGATTCTGTGATGCTATGATTCTTCTCCAGTATGTGCCTTTGTGCAGAAATCATGCCAGCTCGGCTGCTTGAAAGCAACCGAGAGCCTATAACTCAAGAACCCCCACCCCCAGCAGAAAACAGCAACACTAGCAAACATGACTGTTAAATGGCTCCAGGTAGATTTCTGTATCTCAGCTTGGCTACAAGAATGTAAACATTACTCTGTGCCTTAACTTAAATAAGCATGGGCATAATCCTGGGGGTACCCATTCCTCTTTGACTTAAGGACTGGACCATAATTGTGAAAACCCTTTTAGTTTACAGTCAACAGGAAGAAGAGAAGCAAAACTGTGCCCCAAGGGAGATGGACAGAGCAGTTCTGTTTTAGATGCTGGGAGGGATCTACAGTGTCCAAAGCCTTCAGCATTACCTGTATTTTAAACATGACATTGCTCTGGGATTAACCACTTTACACAAATGACAGCCAAAGCACAAAGAAGTTAAGAAACGTGCTGAAGATAACACCACAGAATTTGTAGTAGGGCAGGGGTTTCATCTTTGCTTCCCAGATAGTGGTCTCCACACAGAGGTGGACTTCTCATACTCTCAGGTGACCATCACGTGACTAGTTGAAGGTCACTTCTTACATGAGGCATCTTTTCCTTCTCCTTATTAATGCAGTTCGAGGTGGTTGGCTTATTCTGTCACTGATTTATGAGAGGAGTAAGTCTTACATAGGGTTCAGACTGAAATCAGAGGGTCTTGCTCTGCTTAAAGATCACAAGTATAAATATAAAGTGACTCCACTAAAGTCAGGGTGAATTCCTCCCAGTTTTACACCACAGTATCCAAAATCAAACCGTCACTAAGGTAAGTCATTTTATGGAGGAGAATAGGGCAAAAGTGCTGAGTGGTTTCATTGTCAGAGCCCATTTGTGCTGCGACTAGGGGTTGCTCAGCAAATCACTTGAAACCCGTCCTGATAATTAGTGGATGTTTTCCTTGTTATCTTCTGTCCCTTGACAGATGTGCAGTATGGAAATTTTCAACATGATGCAGATGTATGGCCTGCATGGTCTGGGAAGGAAAAAGAGTTTCACAGCACAAAATTGAGACTTTTGCCACTGCCAAGCAGTCTTCATTTTGCCCCTTTCAGTTCAGGTTTCCAAGCATTGCAAGGATTCAACATAGCAAAAGGTTACCAGAGATGGGGAACGATAGGGTGCTGGAGAACAACAGGGCTGTGATTTAGCAAGGGAAAAAAGAAAAAGATAAGCATAAGAAGAGCTGTGCTGATGCCTTAAGGAAAACCTCTGCTGGTGCTGTTGGATCGAAAAGTTCTGGGTGCCTGTGACACTAATGAATTTAATGAAAGTAGAAGCTCTGTGGTGGCTGACTTTCGATGTAAATAATGTGCTCAGAGGAGTCTATAAAGGGCACAGCTGCCTTTAATAACCTATTATGTATTATCAGCCACCCCATTGTACCTTCTGGCATGGTGGGGCGTTGGGTGCGGCGCGGCCGAGCGTCAGCCCTTGCTAGTTCATTGCCAGGTCATCTCTGGGGAGGAAGTGTTCCCTGTTTACAGGAAATGCAGGACAAGGGCCGGAGGGCCAGGCTGAGCACAAGCGGAGGCTGCCACAGCTTACTGCCTCTCTGGTGTGCCTGGGAGAGCAGGGAGCGGGTGTGCCGCTTGTCCGAGGCCCAAGGACGCAGTATTTTGTTTTCAGGCATGTCCAGCTTTTACTGTTGTTTTGGTTTTTTCTAGTGGTTTAAAGCCGCAGGGTTGGGGAGGGGAATGATGCTCACAGGCTGTAGTGTACCCCAGGCACATGTGGCTGAGCCTGAAACATGGATTGGCTGTGCAGGTTTGTGCAGGTGTCTCAAAGCAAGAGCAGCCCATCCATCCCAGCACACCTGGGACACGGCTAGCGAAACCTCACTGTCAGGCTTTCTCTTATCTTTCCTCTACTTATACTGCCCCAGGCTGGGCCAGAGGACGTTCCCTGAGATGCAGCCCAAACCCTGTGTGCTCCTCACTGCCTGCACTCCTTTCCAGGACTAGACCTGCCCCAGCGCCACTGTTCTGCGAGCACCTCCAGGAGCAGTGGTTGAAGGTGGGAGAGGTTTGTCCCTAAAGTTGTTCAGAACAGAGCAAAAGCCTTATGCACCTGACCAAAAACCCTCTTCCAATCCTGCACCACACCAATGCAAGAAAGAGCAAAATTCGAATTGAAATGTTTGTGGCCTGAGGAGGAACTCCTTTCTGGCCTTGGTAGGCAAACAGCTTATGCCTCAGAGTGTGAAATGTGATTATCCCTGTGTTACCTTGCCTTGTCAGGCTACGTATGTTATTGGCAGACATGATGTCTTTCCTGCCCTTTTCAAATATCAGCTGCAATATTTGCCTTGATGGTCTGCCATAACAGGGAACTAACTGGCTAAACACATGCTGCACTAATAGGCATTTCCTTTTATTGCCTTTAAATGCATTTGGACTTTAATTTCCTTCAGTAATGAGCTTTCCTTTTGCAGAATGAATTAAAAAAATAATTTACAAATGGCTACAAGAAAATAAATAATCAGTTTTAATAAAACGGCGTCATTCAGCACCCCCTTGTCTCTCCTAATTACCGTCACTGCATTGAGTTCATATGATTTTAATTTTTTGCAGTCAGGATGTCACTGTCAGAGAAAGACGGAGTTTGAACTAGTAACTGCTGGGCATGTGACTTGAAATAAAGCCAGGGAAAGGGATACTGCATGTAGAAAAAAGTTGCATTCAATACGTTTGGTCCAATAATAGAGGTTTGGGGTTTTTTTGGTTGGTTGGTTGGTTGGTTGGTTTTTTCCCCTCCCCACTGGATGGAGAGGATTTTATATATGTGCTTTGCATAACCCAGCTGTGTCCAGGTGAGGTTCTGGTCTCTCTCTTGCATCTAGTAGATTGTATCCAGTTATGAGCTAAGATCACTATGACAGAGGAGTCAGAAAGGGCACAGGCTGGAGGCTGGGGATGGGATGGTCATGGCAGCAGTTTACTAGTCATTTGTAAACTGAGCATATCTGATTCTGAGTTGATGTGTCAAGCTCATCACCACTCAGTTGCCTTCAGGGAGTTTATACTTGTAGAGGATGTACCCCATGGATAAAGAATAACTATTTGTATCTTCCTAGGCAGTTCCTACAAACCTGCTTTGCTGACTCAGGGCAAATAATTGCCAATGCAATCACCAATACGCACAGAAAAATATTTACGGTCATAACTGACATTAATTTCAGGGCTTTGGTGGATCTAGGCCTAAATGAACTCAACACCACTGCCTGCCTCTAGCAAAGAACTGAAAGAATTGTCCTTTAGCAATCCAGAACTGTGGTTTCACTAATGAATGGATGAAACATCCTAGACAAAAAGACATTATGTTCCCCACAAAAGGCATTTACCCCAGACACCCAGAGAGTTCACTTACTTCCTATTCGCACTATGTCAAAACAGTGAATATAGTGAGCCATGTGTTGATAATTACTGGCAAAACCAGCTTTTAATGCAGTTGTTCCACTGTAGGAATGGGACCAAGGATGTGGTTTTCTAGCCTCTTCTACTGCTTGCTTCATCTTGTGGTGACATTCTGGACCAAATACTGCTTTGATCTTTACTTGCAGGCACTTTTGAAACCATAAGAAATTTTCAGGAAATAAATCAGGGGGTTCTTTGGCCCGTCAAGTATGTTGACAGTAATTAAGTTGAATCATCTAATTCGCAGTTTGCAACAGATGCAAAGAAAAGAAATTAGGAGCATCTCTAGAAAAAAAAGGTTCTGTCCTTTTTTCTCTCCCTCTACCCCCAATCCTATTAAAGATAGTGTCAAATATTCTTCTGTCTTTCTCTGCTCTGGCACTGACTGGGGATGTAGTGTGAAAGACAACAGGGAGGAGGCAGGGAGGTAATCCAGTTGTCATTAACTGAATGCTGCCACAGTGGTTAAAACCTGAGCAAACCCTGGACTCTGTTTCTGGAAATCATTAAGCAAGGTATCCTTTGCCTGACCTCTGAGTATTATTAGGTTGGATCATCCTGTATATGCATACTGTATATGCCTTATGGAGACAAATTATGGGTTCAGTTCAAACACGAACACAGCAGAGGTTCCTTAAGTGCTGCACTTGTTCATATTGTTTTTAGACTGAGAGTATGTTGAAATCTACTTCCAAAAGAAACCAATTTACGCCAAGGAAGCTAACTCATGCTGGCTGGTGATGGTGTGTTACACTCCTGTGATGAATGATAAGCCACCCAGTCTCTTTCTCCAGAAACTGCATTTTGGAATACTGAAACCCAATTTAGATTAAGTCCCCTGTCCCTGAAGGGACACATGACAATGAAGGAGGTGCTCAGGAGCTGGGATGGGGGAATCTGGATGCCCTCACTGGACACATCACACTTGCTTTGCCCTGGAGATGTGTCCAGCCACAGGAGCCTCCCACTGGCCTGCTCCCTCCCATATGAATAACATGTGGGGGAATCACTATGGCACTAAAACTGCACAATATCTGAATCCTACACAAATGCTCACTGATTCAGGGAGATGCTGAATTGCTCTTGACTGACCAACACATTTCTCTCACACTTACCTTGTCTGAGCAGGTTCAGTTGCAAGGCAGAAATACATTGTAAGTCTGTCCCAACACTCATGATCATACTTTATAGACACTGTGATGGATCTACTGCACTGGCATTTGAAGGGACATTGCCAGCACATCTTAACAGCCTAACCAGCTGCATTTCATATGTATAAAGAGCCACTTGGTGGAAAGGCTGGTCTCCTGGTTTTGGCTGGGATACAGTTCATTTTCTTCCTAGTAGCTGCTATAGTGCTGTGTTTTGGATTTAGGATGAGAATAATGCTGATAACACACTGATGTTTTCATTGTTGCTCAGTAGTGTTTATACTAGTCAAGGACTTTTCAGCTTCCCATGCTCTGCCAGGGGCACAAGAAGCTGGGAGAGAGTATAGCCAGGACAGTTGACCCAAACTGCCCAAAGAGCTATTCCATACCATATAGTGTCATGCTCAGTATAGGAACTTGGGGGAGTTGGCCGGCAGGCAGCGATTGCTGCTCGGGGACGGGCTGGGCATTGATCAGCAGGTGCTGAGCAATTGCATTGTGCATCACTTGTTTTGTATATTCTTCTATTGTTCTTGTTGTCATTATTATTTTTTTTTTCTCTTTCTCTGCTGTCCTATTAAACTGCCTTTATTTCAACCCACGGATTTTACTTTTTTTTCGGATTCTCTCCCCCATCCCACCAGGGCAGGGAGGGTGAGCGGAGCGGCTGTGTGGTGCTTAGTTGCCAACTGGGGTTAAACCACAACAGATGAATATTCCACAGGTATCGTAAAGCATAACTGAGAGCTCCAGGGATACATTAATATAAATACATTTCAGGAAAGAGCATTCCCCTTCTTCCCTCATAATCACTGCTGGAGCATAGACCATGAAGCAGAAGGCAGGTGAGATTTATGAGTCTTTCTTTAGGATGCACCACTTGATGTACAGATTCATTGAAAGCACACTGCAGGCAATCTGATCCTTACTGGTACAGAGGACTTACATCACCTAGTGGAAGTGACAGGCCTTAAGTTTAAGATTTCCACCAATTTAGCTTTTTTCCTTTTTCTCTCTCTTTTTTTTTTTTTTT
>VZTL01076179.1:42385-93147 GCA_013400535.1 Scopus umbretta
GGGAAAGGAGGGAGGGAGGGACTTAATTTCACGTCTGCTGGGGCAAACAATTACAAATTGCAGAAAGGCTGTGTGAGTAAGGAGAGAGACTGGCTAAACTATTAATAAGCCTCCTGAGCTGTTCCTGTATCTGCCGTGCTGTTGCTTTCACTTGTGCTGAGGCCCCTTTGTTTGTGTAGCTAGGCAGGTTTTCCGAAGTGCTGTGATGCCACCCACACTGAAAAACTGCAGACGCTAATAATAAATAAAAGAAGACAATGGTGAGGAACAGTGCTGCTGCTTGGCCCTTTGCCCAGCCATGGCAAATGCACTGGGCAGCTTGTGAGGGCTCCTTGACCCTGTGCATGAGGGAAAAGCTGGCAGCATAAAAGAAAGGCTGGCAGCTGCACCTGCATGGGAGACACAGAGCCCTGTTTGCAGCTTGGACATGAATGCAGATATGTAGGGAGTTTCCTGTCTGAAAGGAAATATGAGTCTGGTTAGTGGCCTTGGGAGTCTCTTTCTTCATTGCCTTCCCACTTACATTAACCCATCTTTGCCCAAACTCTAGCACTGGCTTTGAAGATTTGGATTTGTTCACATCTGGGTTCCCAAGTGGGTGATCAAAGAAAAATAAAGAGATGAGGCAGAGATGCAAAAGCAAATTAATAATGTTTCAGGGGATATGAGGACTAAAGAAATCATATACACTGAGTAAGACAGGCCCACACTACAGACCGACCCGGTTGGCCAAGGTGTCTACTAGAACACACGGAGATGTCAGATTTTGTTTCTCAAGACAACAGACTTGCCCTGTTGGCTGAATACTGGAACCTACCCCTGGCAATGTAAAAGGGTTGGGGCCACTGTTGTCTCTAAGCTGTATATAAGCTCCCAGAATGATACTGTGCCCAAAATTACTAATCTGTTAAAACACAGTAAAGTCAGGTAGGAATAGATGGCTTTTACCACTGGTATACTTGGCACTTCTTTTGACATTGCTGGAATACTGAGTCTTGTGTTGCAGTACCAAGAACAGTACTAAAATTGGCTGGTAGTAAAAACTGGTGCTTTTTAGCAACTGGTTAGTGTATTGGATAATGCTAACGGATAATTGGATAAAGTTCAGAGATTTTAGAATGATTAAATGATAGGAGGCATGACATAGTAAGACACCAAGATCTTCACCTATTTCATATAAAAGACAAAATGAAAGGACAACCTGAACACAGTCTGTAAGTACCTGCACAGTAACAAAATTTGGAAGACTGCCTCCAATTCAGCAGACAAAGGTTTAACAAGATCCAATATCTGGAATTTGGAGCTAGATATATTCAGATCAACAATAAAAGACACCTTTCTAAAGCAAAGGGCAGGCACCATCTGGAGGACCTACCTCTAGTCATGCTTTGTGGAGGTTTTGAAACCACTGGCAATTTTACTTTAAAAAAAATATTTTTTTTTTTTTCTAAAAGAAAATGCTGGGAAGCCACTGGCCTGTATTACACACCAGAGCCAGTACACTTACTGCGTGGCTTTCTCTGGGTTTCTGGAGCTGAATTCAGATTCCCTTGAAACAACTCAAGGATTCTGGGATCTGCATGCCTTGTACTTTAATTGATGCCATTGGTATTATGATTACACTTTTCTCATCCTTTTGATGTTTTCCCAGAAAACCCGTTGTTACAATATCAAACTTCCATTTTTAATGAGCATTGAGATGTTAGTATGATTTTATTACATCCATTTTGAGGGGTTGACTAGGGAGGAACAAAGCAGTTCTAGTTGCAACTAAGTATGAACTTTTTGCTTGAGACTGAGCCAGAACATTGATCTTTTGGGGAAGTTTGAACAGGTTCAGTCACCTGCCCACGGCTCCTTTCAGATCCTTCTACTTGCCTATATGGCTGCTATTAAACGTGGCAGCAAAAAAACAAAGCTTGAGAAATCTTGCTTTCCAAGCCTAGCAGGTCTGCAAAGATTTCCTGCTCCCTGACTGGTTATCTCTGGGCAATGTGTGGATTTGTTATGTCTGAGCTAGTCTGTTCTTTCTCTCTGCAGTGCCTACACCGAGCCCTACAAGGTGTGCCCAGTCTCTGTGATATCGATGGAGGTTGTCACATCAGATGAGGAACAGAAGAGTTCAGAAGACGATGAAAGCAGCCCGTGTGATCCCAGCCTCATCAACAAGGTAAAAGAGCTGAAAATGGGGAATGCGTGAAACCCAGAGAGGGAGAAACAATTTGCAGAATAAGCTGGATTCTCAACCCTCTCTGCTCTTTGCCTGGTGCTCATTTAGAAATGTCAGAGCCATCAATTCTTTACTCCCCCAGTGCGCTAGCAACAATTTACCCATATAGCGTGTGGCAAAGCCAAAGAACTGCAGTCCTCAGATGGGCAGTGGAGGCAACACAGCCAGCAGGAAAGGCCTGACTTGAATGTCAGGAAGAATGTGTCACTCGGAAGAAGGATTTAGCTGCAATCTTGAAAATTTAAAAACTACATTGAATAAAACAATGACAAATACATTATTTGGACCAGCATTGGCTGGGAGATGGATTAAATTATCTAATAGGTCTCTGCCATCTCAAAATTCTCTCATCATGGGAAAATGCACTCATGTTTGGGTTAATTTTACTGATTAATAAAACAGCTCTTAAACAAATTATGGAGAAGACCATGGAAATGTGACCACTGCTTAAGACCTCACAAGGCTCTTTCAACCTCCAGTAAGCTGATAACAGTGCAGTTGTTAAAGAAATGGCATTGAGCAGTTTTAGGCACAAATTTATCTTTGATTTTCACAGGATTTTTTTTGTGTGTTCTTAAAACCTAATATGAGCCTGACTATGAGCCTGACAACCTAAAGTTGCATCTCTGAGTACAAGCACCCACTGCATAGCCCATTTGGTATGCATGAAACAAATGGGTATGTTCTTCTGAAGTCTTCCATTTTGAGCCCCAGGAACTAAGGCTGCCTAGGAGAATAGCAAATCCTGATTTCCTATACCTCTTTCTGCCATTCATTTTGGCCTGGTCTCTCAGTGTCAGCACAGCTATGTGGCTTCCTGATTATAGATGGCTTGTCATGGGCATGTGTCAGCCTGGAAAAGTCTATGCAGATGCCCCTCCAAAACCAAATGATGGCTGAGTAAGGGTCAGCTCTGTCAAGGAGAAGCATAAGTGTATTGATTCTAGGAAGATCAGATCTCTGCAGGCATTTCCAGAATGTGAAGCTTTGTTTAGGGGCAAGTGTAGAGGGAGTGGGAAGCAGCATTTTCCCCTCACCAGGACACCAGTTCTTGAGAAACAGAAAAAGAAACTGCAGGTGGAATGACAGTGAAGGGCAAATGAAATTGCTGTTGCTCTGATCTCTGAGGGAGAATAGCTTCCTTTGATTTCCCGGTATGCCGTATCACTTTTAGGTCTACCCTGTAGGGTGCTGAGCTGCCTCTAGTACCAGTGGAAAAGATTGTGGTTTGATCTACTTGCTGACATGAAAGAAATTAAACGGTTGCAAGCAACCTTATCTTTTTTCCTCTGAGATTCATGAATTTTTTTTTTGGTTGTTTGTTTTCACACTGTTTTGGAAAGGGAAAAGCCTTTAAACTTCTGACATTCCCTGTTAAATGAAAAATATTTGTCCTTTCAGTTCTATTAGTTAGCTGAGAAATCACTAGCATTTATAGAGCATACACCAGTGTGTTATCTAAGCTGGTCAGGTTTCTCAGCATCTCTTAGCTGTGACGCCAGCAGAGAAGTGACAATAAAATTGTGACTTGAGTTCACAAGGGAAATGCATGCAATCACTATGCGCTTGGAAGCAAATTCAAGGCTGCTAAAACCAATTTTTGTAGGGTTTTACTCAAGACACTAGGAAATGATGATTTTCTAAATGGTTCCCTTATTGCATCTCATGCGCTTTAATTGTTCTGTTGTGCTGGGGCAACCACACCGTGTTGCTGTCACAGAAGAAGGCAGCATTAGGGAACAAGCATGTGCTTCAGAGTCTAGCTGGAGGTACCCCTCCCACTCCTCAGGCAAACACAAAGTAAATGTTTGCAGGTGCCTGACAGAGAATATCAGAAGAGGTCTGGTTGGTTGGTTGGCCTTTGCTTCCTAAGCTAATTGTCAGTAAGGATCACGGTACACAGGACCAAACTTCCACAAGCTCTTAAAACAGCTCCATCTGAGTACAGGCCATATTTCCAAGCTGGCTCATGAATTAGTGCATGTGGCTATTTACCCTGCCAAGAAGCAGGCCAGGAAAGTAGACATAATGTGATTTGCATGTTAGAATTCTGGCTGTAGGAAGATTAGCCACTCTGCAATCTACTGGGGTGTAGCTACAGACTCTAAAAAGAGGTTGGAGCAGCCGTAATTTCATCCCTGGATAAGCCATTTGCTTAATAAGGCAAGTCGGGGGGCTGTGCTTGTATGTGGGACCAAGAAAAGATCTGGAGATGGGAAGTGGCACTGAGACACCTTTGAGCATCTTTGTTCTTGTAGCCTCACTAGGGCAGGCATCACTTTGGACAGCCTAAGGGGGTCCTGGGAACCATCCTGTCAAACCCTGTGTGTCCCAGCTGTCCCCAAGAGCCAATCTATTAATGAAGACACCTGACCTGGGCAGTCAGAGGCCACCTAGCATCAGGACTCTCTTGCCACTCTGTAACAGCCTCAGCATCGCTGCTGCAGGCTGTGTAAAGCAATAATCTAAAGATGGCCAGGGAAGATCTAATTTCCTAGGGAAAACAGTCAGTGCAGGGTTCTGACATCAAGGATGCAATATATTTAACTGTTGTCTTTTGCCCGTGCCAGCCACAGAATAATAGTGAAAGGGGAATCGTCCAAGGTCTCATGCAGCCCATGCTGCAGATTCTCTGTCAGAGACAAGGGCTTCCAGTTCACTGTAATTAAGAGTGAATGGGATAAATTCCATCTGTCCACAGCTCACTAAGCACTGGTATCTTTACAGAGGACTGACAGAGGACTGTTTTTCCTACCCTACTGCTCCCGCCTCCTTTTATTGTCTTCTCACGCAAATCTTCTGGGTGCCAAGGGAACATTAGCCGCCCTGTCAAAACCCGTCCTATAATGACAAAGCATAAAGAACTTGTCCAGCTCCCTGATGAAGTGATGTATACCTTGGAGCAAAATCCTCAGGACAACACAAGAGTGGCTGTACAACATGAAAGAGTTCAGAAGCACTGTCACTTGGGGAGAACTGTCAGAGACATGTTGGTCTGGATGCCAAAAATAGTACCATGGATTTTGAAATGAACTAATCTTTTTAAAACAACTGCCTGGTACTGGCCTACAAAGAGCTGAATTTGGATTTTAAAAAACACATACACACACAAAAAAAGAACCTGTTGGGGTTTTTGGTTTGATTTCTGTTTGTCTCCTCCTCAGGGAAACTTAGTTTAAATAAAGGCATGAAACAGCCTAGATGATAAAATCTCCTCCCTGTGTTCAAGATATATGATTTTCATTTGCATTGAGCTGGATTCTGCCTGGTGCCTTTCACTGCCATGACTGAATTCCTGTACCAAAATGCAAGCAGCATGCTTTGTTTTTTCTCACCTGCTTTCTCCTAGCCTGCTTGCTGGAGAATTGCAAGACTTCCAGTTTGCAGCAGAACTTTTTCCTCTGGTGTTTCTTTTTAAAGCTCATTCTTATAAGTAAATATAATTTTAAAAATTAGCTTTGTACACACATTTCCTGGTATTGTTTCAACAGCTTGTCTCCTTTGAATCCCTGCTCTCCTGGGGACCAGATTCTTATGAGTGTGGAGAAATTTTTAGGGTCTGCTGGAACCCTTGTTCTGTAAACAATTTGAATCATAGCCAATAATATATGTTGAGGTATTTTTTACATTATCAGCTTTATTTTCAAGAGCAAAGAAAGAGGGGCCTTCATCTCTATTGTGTTACAGGAATTTTTTATTACTAAAAACCTACTTGGAGTGGGGCAGATATAAAAATTTAAACCAGGAGGTAGGTTTCAAATTTTTGTCTTTATTCCACTGGGAGTACCTCAGGCCCTGAGAAGCTAAGCATTTGTCATCAGAAGTCACTTCGTGGTTTTGATTCTTCTGTATAAGACTAACAGTGAAAATTCATTCCTTCTGGCTAAATAAGGACTTTATTTCCTTCTCTTCAGTCCACTGGCATATGATCACAAACTAGCGAACTCAGAGGCAGGTAATGCTGTAAGTTTTCTTAACCTTTGTGATTCTACTCGGTTGTATTATAAAAAATGATGCCCTTCACTTAGACTACTTATGGAGATTCACTCTTTTTTTTCCTCCTGCTAAGCTAATTTAGAAGAGCTCCTGGGCCATCTCTCATTCATGTGTCTTTTATATATGTTCATGTAATTAAATTCCTTCCAATTTATCAGAAGGTGACACATAGCTTTTCTGTACTGGGCTCTCAAGGTTACATGATGGCATCTGAGCTGCTTACAGAAAAAAAAAAATTGGAATCAGGGATTCCAGTTAGGAACAAAAAAACCTTGTATCAAATAAAATAAGGACTTTCTCCTATCTCTTACTTCTGAACCTTCACTCACTAGACAAATGCTCGAAGTCCAGGATGTAGGACCCCAGATTTTTCCTCTCATCATTGAGCTGGATTCAAACCTGAACTTCGTGATTGTTTTTTACTGCTAAAACCAGATAAATCCATCTTGGACCCACCCAGCTAATGAGCATTAAAGGAACTAAAGGGCAAATGAGCTTAATAGTTCAGATTTGACTAGACACCAACTTCAAACTGAGTTCCCTTTGGCAGAACTTAGTTTTTATAGCAGTCTCAGAATTTCCAGTTTTAAAAAGGTCAGAAATAGAGACCATATAATTTTGAAAGTCTACTTTTGAGAAGCTCAGCTCCATGGTTTGAAATGGACTAAAATCAACACATGCTGGTAGGTTTCACCTATGGCTGGTTATGATCTGAGTTTTTGAATTGCCTTGGTAGTTTGAGGTTGATGTTGCATATGCTGGATCATCAGCTACCCTTCCATAGTTTGTGCCTCTCACTTTAGTGTCAGATTCTTCAAGCAAGAGTCTTCAGACAGTTCCTTTCTTGTAGGCATTTGTTAAGACTGGATCTTCTGGCCAGTTGATCCCTTTTGTCACTAACCTCCTACAACCTTCAATTGTTACGAAACTGAAGGGAGTCCCAAGACAATTCTTTTACCACACCTAACCCTGCATCTGGCTGAAGATAAGGACCCAGCAGGGAGGAGTCATTTTTATGCTGGGTCTAGAGAAGAGAAAAAAAACGTCTGATGCAGATTAGAGATAAACTTGCAGGCAAGGCAGAAAGCTAGGTGCAAGCCTTTAGGTTCATTGTGGGAACATCAAGCCTTTCAAGGGGCTCACTGAGATGATAGTATCAGGAATGCATATGCCTTCCTACCACTACATTAACAGCTCTATTTGGGGAATTAGGTTAGGCTTGGGGAAAGGCAAACACCGGTGGGACAAACCACAGCAGGGAGATGCAGCAGAGTCCCCATGGTGGTATGAAAATTTTCTGAAGAAATACATGGAAATGAAGCACAGGTTTTGGGTAAGGGGCAGGAACCCATCTGCCAATTTAAAAATTCGTTCTTCCAGCATCTTACAGAGAGCCATGCAGACAGTCCTGTACCAACACTATAAAACGTGTTGCCTTGGACTAGGCTTCAAGAGCTATTTCCACCATGCTGCTTGATTCAGACTGTCACACACATGCTAAAGGTATGCTGATCAAACAAAGTAACAGGCTTAAAAATAACCCAAAGAGTCAATGGAAGGCATTTAGACTGCGATCAATTGCACAGGTTGCACCACAGTGAGAAGAGGCTGAGCCTTCCTTTGCAGGGTGCCTTTGGAAGCAGAAAGCAGTGGCTGGGTAAACAGGGTGCTAGGAATATTGTAGCAATATCAGCTATTTTAAGAACTCTGTTATAGTTAGGAATGACATATAGCAAACCCTACATTAAGGCACTAGGCAAAGGAACAATTAGAAACGCTCTCTTAAACCTGCACGTAAACACAGGAGGGAGTTTGGTCTGAAGAACTGAAGGGCATATCAGAAGAATAAGAAGAATGTGATTAATCTCAGTGAATACCTGTAAGAATTATAGTCTATAGAGCACTCAGGAAATAAATTAATACAAATCCTAGGACAAGTAATAAAGCCATAGCTGGAACATAAAGACATTTCTTTCACCCAGAACACAGATCTGCCTGCCAGTTAACTATATGGGAAATCCAGAAGGAAACCAATGTGTATGCAAATACTGTCGAGTTTAGCCTAAAACCAGCAGTATGTTACAAGGAACTGTACACAGCCAGCATATGAGAGATGCGATCTTACCCTGGTAGCAAAATGCGAAAGCCTGTAGCGAGGTGAACAGCATGTAACCAGAGCAAAATGGTATAAAGGGAATTCAGACCAGATATGGCTGGATTTTATGCCAGTGAAAACCCAAAGCATTCTGGCTACTCATTTAGAACTTTAGGACTAATATATCTAATCGAAGCCAGACTGGAGGGGTGCTCATTACCATTACATGGTGGTGTGCTGGGGTTGGGACATGAAGGAGAACTTCACTGAGAAAGGATCCCAATTGCTGTACTTGCGAGAAGGCAGCACTGGAGGGAAGGTGCTCTACCCTTCTCCCAGGTATCAAAATAAAAGGCAGTGGATGAAAAGGGGGGCAGCAACCCAGTATGGCAGATGGAGGGGACCTGTGCCCTGCACAAACAGGGGACACTAAGCTTAGCTGCAAAGGTCTCACAACAAGCAGGGCAGCTACTGTCTCATGGAAGCGGTACATAAAACTGCCTTTGCTGCTTCTTATCCATTTCCACTGGGTGGGCTTGGTTTCCAGACTCCATTAATCATTCTGTTTTGCAAACCTTTGACCTTCACATATTAAAACACACACACAGGGCACACACACAAAACTGAAACGTGCTGGAGTTGGGGATGACAGATTTGTGTGCCTTGAGGAAGCACCTAATTCAGACTCCTTTCAAGGGACAGCTCTTGATTTATATAATTAGGCAGATTCCCGAGGAGAGCTGCAATCTAGCTCTTCAAGGAAGGGGCCTGGGAAACAGGAGATGTGGACTGCTTTTCCTTCTCTTTCACTGATTCACAGAGCCAGCCTGAAAAGTCACTTGTTCTTGTAACGCCTCAGTTTACTGTTGGCACCACTGTGACATCACTGTGAACTGCTACATAGTTCATAATAATTACAAAAGGGGCATTATGAAGTCACTCAGCTCAGAGGCTGAAGCTTGCAAACCGCTGTCAGCCTCTGATTGTGACAGTAGCGCTCTTGTGCTGGGTACCATCCAGCTACAATGCACCTACCCTGAGAAGTCTGTGAAATAAGACACACACATAGGAAAATGCACAAAGAGATGCCGTTTGTCCATGTCAGCATGGCAAGCCAGTGGCGCACACAAGAATGGAGCTGCTGCTTCAATGTCTTGACTAGTTACCCTGTTTTTGAAATGCAAAGCGTTACTCCCAGAGTACTCCCGATGAGTGGCTTACACAGTACTAATGCTTCAGTTTTAGTGAGCTGTTCTGCGATCTACTTGTGCCGCTCGTAGGCCATACAACCCCGTTCCAGCCCCATGGAGGCAGATTCACCCCCTAGACCCACAATTTTCAAAGCTGGATCAGGAGACCAATCTGGTTCTGATCAAGGTCCTGCAAACAGCTGGGTCAGCACAACTGAGAGCTGGCGTTGGTCTCGGAGGGGAGTGACTGGCACGGTCATTAATCAAAGCATGGCCTCTTAGGGGCCACCTAAGATGCCTTAGCAATGCTCAGAACAAAGCCATAGCATATAAATGACTCAGTGTGGAGAAGTCATCCGTACATTAATGGGATCACTGCCACACAGAGAAGGGAATCCTGCAACAGTTAAGTGCCACTCTAGCACACTCTGCGTGGGCCATTAGCCACCTTTCTCCACCATTCACGACTTGTCCCTTCTCAGCCCAAATGTTTGACAGAATATCAGAAAGCATAAAAGGGACATGAAACCTAAAGTTTCTCAGTTTGAACTACCTAAGACTAGTACTTCAGCTGTGCTCACGTGTGTGCTCTGTAAAGAGCTGCAAGCCTTTAGGTCTTTATTGTTCTAAACAAAAGCTTTCTGGTGGGGGTGTGCTTCATTATACGTTGGGAAACACTGCCTGTTGGAGCAGGAGAAACTCTGAGCCAGTCCCATGTCATCTCTAGGTTTTAGTTTCCACCAGTAAACTTGGTATCCATTTAGAGGAGGGCTATAGGGCTTAGTTTGTTAGCCCATGGAGAGATGATTGCACAGTATCATGTTTGCTTCTCAGTTATGCTGATCAGCTGAGCTGTAGCAACTGTACAAGCTCCTAACCTCGTTAAAGTGCTTTTGTGTTTCCGACCTTCCTGGCACCACCATGTTTTTCAGAGTGGAGAAAACAGTGAGATACTTCAGTCATATATTGCAATTTTATATTGCATATTGCAAGCATTTTATTAAGCATTTGGTTTTTGGGGAGGTTGGGGTCATAAGGCTACGAGACAAGAAGACTCAATGAAGCAGAAAGCCAAGGGTCCCCACATGGCTGCACGGGCTCCATTGCTAAGCAGAGGCATGCAGTGAGGCTTGGGGTGCAGCTTCTGAACCGGGAAGTGGGAAGGAACCATAGCGCAGGGGTGGGCACAGGACTGGCTTCAGGGACTAAAGATTACTAAAAAGGTGGCAGCTTGGCAGTGTTATAATAATCACTTGGACTTTGTTTCAGAACCTTGATACTTGAGGGACCTGCACCCCCTCTATCCCCTATTCCCAGAAGTCTGTCTCCGGACACTGTCGTCAATCTCAGAGTTCATTTCCTGGTTAAACAAACAGCAATTAAATAGCACAAGGCAGGCAACGCCTAGAGACACTGTCTCAAACTTGCTCTAGACAGGCCATGTGACACTGGGGTCCCTGTGTTTTGTGTCTTGGCTAAGACATATTAATCATAAGGGAATTGCAGCCTGCAACAATGCGTGTATGCAAAGGGAAAGTGGGCCTGGCCGGCTGGGGAAATGCACTCTGCTTCTTGGCACTGTGGAGCCAGGCTTGTCCACAGAGGACATGCTGGGCATCCAGCATTGGGCCAGGTGACACAGAAAGAAACATACCCCCTTTCATTTGCTCTGCTATGTCTATGTGGAGAAAATGAGAGAGAATAGAAGACTCAGTGCCTCTAGTGTGTTCCTACAGCAATAGGGACAACCAGAAGAGGCACATCATGATCTTCAAGAGGTGTTCACAAAGTGGAACCAGGGGGAAAGGGGCAATCAAGATATTTGCTCCCAGCAGGGAAGTGAAACTAAGGAAAAAATGTAAGATCTTTCTAGTGCACTCTATTAAACTCTAGTGTAGTTCTCCAAAAGTAATTCAAAGCATGCTCTTTGGCACCCATTAGCTAAAAAAAACAAAGCACTAGGGGACATACCCTCAGGCTGCTGGTGCTAAAGGAGAGATGGATTTGATGTCTGAGATTGATGAATAGCTCACTTTCTGTATTTCCTTTGGCTCTTCCAATCTTCAGTTGCCTCCCAGTAAAAATACACAGAAGTAAACTATTTAACTTATCATCATCAGGGTTCAAGGACTTTTTCACTTGTATTCATGATTGATCAGATTGCAATCCTCCTTGGGGTCCATCGCACTCAGAGTGAAACTCACAGACCAGCAAGGGATCTTTAGTCTCCTCATAGAAACAGAAGCCTTTCCTTTGCTCATGTGTACAGTCAATACTGACATCTATTTGCAACACACTTTGACTGGCCCTTGGTTCCTCTGAAATAGGCACTGGTGAGTTCACTTGTTGGTGCTTGAATTCTTGAATTCCTTGCTTTTGTAATGAATACCTAAAGTTATTAAAAACAGAAGAATCTTGAAAATATAACTTCCGTTCCATCATATATTCCTCTTTTAATTTATGGATGTTGGGCAGTGAAATTGCTTCGATTATGTTTCAGTTGATCTTTCTACTGGGTTTTTTACATGCCAAGTATCCACATGACTGAATTTCAGCTTCCTGCACTTCAGGGAATGTTTCTTTCTTTCCTACACTGTTTGCCGCTTACTGCAGGCAGAATGAACCAGAAGATTTGGGAAGGGAAGAAAATCCTGAAATCCAGAAGTTGATCCCTCTGTAGATACAAAAAGTGGCAGATGGTTCACCATGGTGATGGAATGGGACTTTGAGCAACTCAGATACTGGTATTGTGTGCCAGAACATCTGCATCCCAAGGGAATGCTAATGAGGAGGAGGAACAGAGAGTAAAATGTCTATAATGCATTTAGCTTGAACTGCCTTTGACATTTTTTACTGCTCAGATCTGCTATGTAAATCCTGATTGTGTATCTGATCTATCAAGTGTGATTTGGGAAGTCAGCATTTGTGGGAAGCTGAATATGGGTTTGGGGTCCTACCAATACTTTTTATGAGGGGTCCCAATTAAGCTTTGTGTTCCCCAACCCCTAGCAGCCCCCTCATGCAGAATTTGTGGAGGCAATATAGCCACAAACCTCCCACCTGACTGTTCTACCAAGGGACTGCATCATACCTGTCGTGGTTTAACCCAAATCGGCNAGCAAGTCCAGCCTCTTTGTGAGTCAGCTTTCAGAAGCAGGATCTGTAAGCAATGGGTTTCCAGCTTGCCTGGTCTTCACACAATGTCATGAAGTCTTGCTGCTGAATCTCCCCTGAGTCCTCTTTAGGTCACTGAGGGCTGCTTTTCTTTACTACTACTAGACTACTGTTCTAGTTCCATACTTCACCACTGCTAAATAAATCAAACTTTTCTCAGTAGATTCCTTTCAGTAAGTATTTCCATGCTTTGATCATTTCTTACCATAAGGATGAATCATGAAACAGGAGCAAAATACCCTAATTAGCCACTTGTACCTCAGAGCCATACACTTTGCTTCTTTCACAGTCTTCTGTGTCTTCCGAGATGCCTACCAGTCAAGTAGATGCCACTGAGATTTCAAAAAATGTTGTCTGCTGGAGTACTGAACTGTTTGCTTTCTGGAGATATTTATGGCCATTTAGCTCAGACATTTTGTTTAGCATGCAATAAAGCCCTTTGTCCCATTTGCTTCCACAGGTCTCACAGCAGTCAGAACAGTTTGGTATATGACCATTTTGATAAAGAACTCCCTTTTCCATTTAATCCATTTAATTAAGAGTACCGAACACATGGTATGAGCCTCAACAGCCACGAAGCTAGCCTATTCAAAGCTAAGCACTTTCTGCTTCTCTGACACACTTTGGACCTGTAAAAATGAACAGAAAATTTCTCTCCTTCTTCAGTAAGAACACATTTTTCAAACTTGACATCTGCCTTAGCAGCTATTATATTATACTATATTACTAGTATTTGAATTGCAGAAACATCCTGTCTTGGAAAGGACTCCAGAATACCAGACACAGAACAACAATGAGTAAAAGCCTGGTCACTATTTTTACTGAAGAAATATGCCAGTTCCAAGTGCTATCTAACACTGCTTTACTGCTTGGAATAAGGCATCTCTTAATTATCCCTGTTTTTTGCTGTTGACAGAAAGAAGGCCAGTCCAGAGCTTACCTCATTGCCCAGGAGCTGATGGCTTCAGAAAAAGTGTGAGTTCATTGTTACAACCTATCTGTTGCTCTCCTAAAACTGAAGATAAGAAATCCACGCTTCAGCATTGGTTTGATGGCAATTAATAGAAGTTTGTCTCTTTCCCCAGATATGTGGAGATGCTCCAGCTGTTACATATGGTAAGTAAATAATTTTAATCATTGAAACCTAATTGCCCTTTTACTTAGCTGCAATTTAGAAGACATAAAAGCATTGAAGGGACTGAGGTGAATTTGAGGAGGAAATGGGTTACGTTAAACCATTGCAAAGTCATATGTCTGCCACTAATCTGCTCTTGCTACAGATCCTCAAATCTAGCATTTGTCATTCACAGGAAAAAAAGTGTTGGCCAACAGTGCTTGCTGGGGCTCCGAGACTGGTGTAAGATGCAGAATAAGCCTAGCGCAGAGAAGGAGATTGTGAAAAACAGGGGTGAGCCCTCTGTCTTCAGAGAGGCGCAGATGGGAGCAGAGCTATGAAGCACGGGGATTTGGTCTGAATGGATTCACTCTGCTTCCTTTTAAGCTTCTTTTTTCTGATAATGCAGTATCAGTAATATCCAGCATGGCCTAGACACTGTGACACAGGTAGTCACCATGGGCAAAATATAGACTCTGGTGTCAGAAACTCATAAGGGAACACACACAAAGAATCACTTGATAGAGAGCTCTTGCATGGTATAAACCCACCGGTGGCTTTGACCCAGACGACTCTGTGTCTCTCTAACAGAGCTGCCACTGCTTCCCTGGGGACTGGTACACAGCTTAGGCAGTCTCAACATCTTTCTTGGCTGTTAGTTGCAAGGCCGTAGAAAATAATAGCCACCACACAAAGCATGCCCACTGCTGCTTGGAAAGAAATGCCCTGGGAAGGCAAAAAGTAGCCCCAGGTTGTCCTTGGAGGACACCCCAAACCCTAGCAGTGGACAGGAACTCTCATGGAGGGAAAGGTAATGAGGTCAGCATTGTATTGCTGCCTGCTCTTTGTGCCTCTCAAGCAAGCTGCCAAAGCTTAAGAGCCTTCTCAGGCTTGGGCAGCAGAGGCAGGAGAGCAGCCTTAAATGTGACACACACCTTGCAGACAATTGCATTTCAACAAGTCAGAAACCGTCAAGCTGGTCAGCTGGGAACCAAACACTTTAAGCGACTTAGCTGCTTAGCTGGAGTCTACCAATATTTTGATAAACTGGTGATAACCTGCCTAACCATTTGCCTCGTCTATCCTGGTTTTCATCTGATTTCTGCACAGCCAAACACATTATTTGTCACTAATGAGACATAGTTGTAGTTATCCACTGTCCCCTGGGGAAGCCAGGGTGGTTTCTTCACCTGTGGACTACAGGGCTTCTGATCATTAAGAATACCCACAGAACTCCTTGCTGAAATTCAGATTTCCGAAAGTATCATCAAGAAAAAGAGAAAAGCCCCTGTCAACTTCTAAATCAAAATAGAAGAGAAATACACACACAGAAAATTACCATACAGAGAGAGTATTAGCCACTCTGCATCTTCATTAGATGCATCCAATTAAAACATTCTTCATGTATTTAATTTTCCATTTCCAAGTACATTTGTACTCTGGTACGTTATGGACAGCATGTAAATGCAGGGCTGAACTAGAGTGCATGTACAGTGCACTGTATTTAGCTGAGGTGTCTTGGAGAGACCTCTCCTTTGTGTTATATCCTAGCATTTTCCATATACCTCTAGGAGATAAAAGTGGCTCACTAACATGGCCTGAAAAATCTTCAATATATAGATCCAAATCTTGCAATGCACTTCAGTGCCTCTAGCCACAGCACGAATGGCTGCATACCCTCATGGCTGCTATAGCATCATGTTACTGTCAGGCTGCCTTGCCTATGCTGTTGCTGGACCAGGAAAGGGGTGGTTCAGGACTTTCCCAGTCCCTTCAGGACTTACTTTGCCCTTTTATCCTTCCTCTGGTAAGTCCCTCTGTGGTGAATTTGGCTCTGAAGCTATGTGTGTAAACAAGTAATTTATGCATTTTCACAATAATCTTCATTAAAATTACAGCTCATAGGCTACTTAGGGAAAAACTCTGCTTGATTGCTAATTTTATCTGCTGCAGTGCTCCAGAGTTGGCTCAAAGATATGAGGGAATGAAAACAGAGAGTTTTCCTGGCTTGACTCAAAAATCTAACTACTCCCTGCTCTCTTCTTGGGGGACTCAGACATTTTCTAAGCAGAAGTGTTTATTACAGAAAATAAGTAACATTACCTGGCCTGCCAGTCCTGGAATTAAGGTTTTACGGCATGGGAGAAATTGGCTCTGTTTTAATCATACTTAATCATTAGGTTTGGATCAGCTGGTTAATTTATCAGGAAAAAGATACCAGTAATAGCACTCCTATGACTGGGCAAGTCAGTCATCAGTTTTAATTGGAAGCACTTACTTGTTTTTTATGTATGTTTAAGTCCTGTAATGGGATATTCCACTGAATCCTATTTTGCTGGAATTTTGTTTCCCTGCCTGCCCATCCCACCGGAATAGAGAGATATAATGAGTGTTTTGCATATGCTCATTATTTCCTTAATAATGAAAGTCAGAGCACCAAAAGAGGAGTTAAAATTTCAGATTAAAATAAGAGGTGGGTGTAAAGTAAACCCCTGAATGAATGCATTGGTTTGCAAAGTTAAGCCACTTACAGGTTGCGAGATGTCAGAATCACTGTAACCATGCACTCTTCACTTTCCCTGTCCCAGTTCCCATTGTCTCAAGTTAGAAAGTTCTGAAAGATCTGCATCAATTTTAGGATGAGATTTTGGGTGCACAATTTTGATTACTGATTTTCTTCTGTAGTGGAAAAGTATCCTTCTTGCCCCATCACCAAATGCATATACTCCTTTAGGGGCTACTTGAGGCTTTTTTCAGCAGAAACAAGAAACAATTTTCCCAAATAAGATTTAATTGTTTCTGAGTTAGCTTTCTAAGTAGTGAGGACATATGAATGGCACCTGGTTTAGAGACTGAGGGAGAAGAGAGGAACAGCCAGTCTGTTTTCACACTTGAGTGCTAGTTCAGGCACTCCTTAGTTTAGAAGAGATCGAAAATCTTTATGGGAACAGGATCAGAGGGTTCATTTCCGTGTTTTATCGGGTGTCTATAGCCCTAGCATACCCCATCCCTACTGCTATAGGCTGATGCCTGCATGAAAGCTACCTACTGCAATGGCATTCAGAAATAATCTGCAGGTTTCTCTGTTGCAATCATGTTCAATCTAGAAAGCCACAGTCACAGCACTGTTACATTTCCCATCCCAACTATTGTTGGATCTTTATATTCACCTGTTGCCCGGTGTATTATTCCGGAAATCTAGAGAAACCATTACCAATTTTACAACATGTATGTCCCTCAGACTACAGGGGTATTATTGCCTAACTGAGGCTTTTCAATACTGTCACAGTGCAAAAAGTTAAAATGAACTAATTACTCTTTTTCTGCATATCTGAATAGTGTTAGGAATAGTCACATTGGTAAAAAACTGTGCTTCACTGTGCACTCACTGTTGACACAGGTCCCACTGGCAGATGTCGCAAGCAACCACCAGTGACCACAGAGTCAGCAAACACCCTATTCATGGCCAGTTAGGACCAAAGGCTTCCTTGACAGCCTATCTCAGCTCAGGCAAACACACCTCTCTCTTCCCCATCACCAACTTTCTCAAGAAAACAGTTTCTAAATGCTCATCTTCAAGTCTCAAGTCTCATCTTCTTATATAAACCCACATGTTGGTAAGAAAGGCAAGGAACTAAACCACACCCTAGCTGCTTTCAGAAAGGGGAGAAGGGCTTTTCTTAAGTGTGCAGCAGGAGCAGTTTCCCATCTTCTTTCCAGGCTTGGCTGGAGCTGCTATTCATTCAGCGTAACAGAATCTGTTTGGCCTTTCAGCAGAGACTTTAATAAATTGATTGATTGCCAAAATGATGACATTTCCTTACACCCACTCTGCTATTGAACTGAAAGAGTGGAAACATTGTGTTAGCTCACAAACTCGGTATCAGTTGCTGTGGTAGTAGTGATAATAATCTAAAGGGCTAGCTGTTTTTTGCCCTACTCAAAGGTAATGCAATTCTCTGGAGCAGGGAGTTAAGAACTCGTTCTGGACTGAGCAGATGGGACTGGCAGGGCCTTGCAGTCCAAGTCCCTGACCTCTTGGTACTCACAATTCAGTTTTCCAAAGTTGATTAGGCTTTGCATTTCCTTCAGAATAATTTAGTCCTCAAATTTTGTCATTCCTTTCTCCTATTTTTCTTCCTCAGTAATGCAGGCTGCACTTGCCATCTTTTTCTTAATGCTTGCTCCTGAATAAAAACGCTGCAGGTTGCTTTCTCAGGCTAATGTTTCACACATCACCTTCGAGGACCAAGAGGTTTTATTTGGTTTATTTGCTTCCCTTCAGCCAGTCTGTTTCAAATTACTTTACTAGATGTACACAAATCAAACTTAGCGTGACTCAGACTGCCTCAGGATCCCAGTCTGTATGGGATCAAGCATTTGCTTGATAGTGTACCATGTTCACATTTCTTTTTGTCTTTGGCTTTTGTACATAAAATCACCTTTTTTGTGCATAAACCCCTTTGAAGTCATTATTACTTCTGTCCGAGGCATTTACTGAATTAAGGTGCCTAAAGACAGCTCTGCACTGAAAAAACACCAGCCCCAACACCTCCCTGTTCAAACAAGGTCGATCCTGTTTCTTTGTTTGCATTTTCCTCATAACAATGGGCCACAATTCTTAGAAACACCAAGATCCAGATTTATGCTTCATCAGTATTTGAAGATATGGATATGAATATGATAAGAATAGATATAACATGTGCTGGTTCTTCAGCCTTTGGAGCAGTTTGGGATCCAACCCTGCACTGGGCATCCCAAGGCTTCTGACTGCAAAATAAATCTTAGGAAATAAAAAAGAACAAAATCATCTTAGTGCTCAAGTCACTAACTTAAAGGTACCCAAATGCAGATTATCATGAAGTCAGGCTCACTAGTTAAACTCTACTTTCAGAATTGTTGTGGGCAGCATTTTCTCAAGAATAAAAAAATAAGCATCTGATTTAGGAGCCACTGTTACGTGTTAGACAAAACAGAACTCCATCTTTCTAATTATTTACACTTCCAGTGAATGATTGGCTGAGCCTTTTTTACTACTGTAAATTTCTTGGATGATGTTCAAAGTTCTGCTGGACCAATCAAGTCATTACTTTCCTAATTAAATGCTTTAGTGAATGGAACGTGCTGGCTAAATGAAGAGCTAGCTGGCTGTTAGACCCTCTGAAGCTCTTATAAAAGCCTAAAGATGCATTGTCACAAAAGAATAGCCTGCCCTCACTTACAGTAGGCTGGGTTTTTTTCTCATTTATTTATTAATTTTTGTCTTCATCGGCAGTGAGAAAATAGCTGTGTATCGGCCAGGGAGCTTATGCAGTGGCAATGTTGAGCCAAAATAGCTTTCAGATAATCTGTATATCTCTTAAAGGGAGAGGGAAGTCACACTAGCACATTTGGAATCAGGACAATTCCCTGGTAACAAGCCCCACTGATACAGTATTTGCAATGCATACTCTACAGCTTGCCAGTTCTGAAACTCATTTGCAGTGTTTTGGATGAATGTGTGTACTTGACTGCATGTGAGTGTGTGTGTTCAGGTCAGGGTTCCTGACCTAGATTGTACCCTGCAATGGCAGGATAAGAGACTAATTGTGTCTGCTGCGATAGTATTTTCTGCTGTTCATCTGGCATTGTTTCTGCTGAGCTCAGTAATGAGAAATTTGGGAAGATCACTGCCCAGTGCAGATCAAGAGTCACTCACTCTGCTACAGGAGATGTGCTACTTTTTAATTTAGGGGTGCCACTTTTGCTTTCATCATTAGGAGAGAGGCTGCTGGCCATAACGAAGATATCTCCAAGAACCACTCATGAGTCAGACTTGGCTCACAGCATACTGTACAGCATCTCATGCCTGCATTCAGCTTTAATACAGAAAATCTCTTCTCTGCCTTTGAACTCTTCAGCCTCCCCTCAGGTGTAATGCCTAGAAAAAGAGCCTTGGATCCTTCAATATACAGTATCCATTGAGCCTACCTTCATTTTAGAAGTGAAAGTGGTTGTTAAGACCTGCACCATTTTATGCAATCAGTGCAGACTTCAGTTGTATAAAGTCTGTGCTGCATATAAGATTTCCTGTTGTTCTCCCTGGCCCACTCACAAAGGGTCAAGTATGCTTACCTCCCAATATTATCAGTTTGTTAAAATATCAGCTTGAATTGGGAAGCAATTACAATTCTAGATATACATGCAAAACAATTTTTGGATGCATGTATGTTTCATTATTTATTGAAAAGTACGGAAGTCCGGCTGCCAGATGGGAGTTGTGGTGTGAGCAAGGTAAATATGCTGTGTGCAGACATGATTTCTGCAGCTGAAGTGCCAGTATCCCCACCTGGGGACTGAGGCAAAAAAATGGCCACGGTTTTCCACTAATCTGTCTGCTCTGTACACCCCCTTTTTATTTATTTTTTTTTTCTCAGCTCTGTTCCCTAATGGAAACTCACACATCTCTCCAACCTGAATTGTCCTTGAAAATTGTAGAAATATCCTAGGTTAATTTATTCCCCCATCAGTCCTTTCCTGTTCTTTAACACAGAGTAGAGATATAAGCAGGGAAGCTGATTCAGCCATGACAGTATTAGAGATCAGACCTTATATAGTTTTTCTCTGGCAGGTGACTGCAAAACCAGCAGATGATTAACTTCTTCAAAGCACTGTATCAGACTTCTTTTGAGTTAGGATTTCTTTCCCTCATTATCAACATCATGAAGATACTTCAGAATTTGGGAAGCAGTTGAGCTCTTTTCTGCTTTGAACATTACTGCAGGTAGAAGCTTCCTTCCTTCCAGTGAGATGATGCAACAAAGAGCAGGCAGAAACTTTGCTTCAGCACCTAAGATCTGGAACATACTACTTAGACTGCAGGCATTCAGAGCTTTTCTAATCCAGCCATAGAGTCTAGCAATCTGGCCCTTCTAGTATAACGTGCCCTTTTTGGTCACAGAAATACTTTTCCTTTCAGATATTTCTCTTGAACTGTTAAAGTGTGGCTTTGCTCTACAACCACCATCTTCTACTTAGAAAGTCACAATTCCTGGCTCAAATGCAGGCCTGATGCTGGGAACACAATGCTGAGAGCTAGGGGGAAGGAACCTTCATTCCCACCTGCAGAGCAACTGCTGGTCAAACTGTAGGACTATAAATTATTATTGGCAAAGCAAATATAATAGTGTTGCACTCCCTTCTTCTATTCTCCTGACATTGCAGTGAATACAAAAAAACTAGGATTTCCATTATGACTGGATTAGCATCACACACCACTGCTTTAGAAGATGAACAAATAACAACAGAAAACCAAGAAGATCTAGCAACTATTCAGCATTTCTTGACCAATTTTAAAAGGTTTCCTTTCAGCCAGAGCTATCTGTTTAGCTACACCTTTAAGTCAAAATCCTGACTTTCTCTCCTCCAGTCTACTCACCTTTCTAATCTACATAGTTGCTTTCAGCCTATTGCAGGTGGCAGAACCATCAGCTTTTTACAGTGAAGGTAGAGACTGATTTCAGTCCTATCATTTCCTAACTACCCCTACTAGACTGGTTGCAGTTCCCCAGGGATCCACAGGCCATTGGGTGAACTGATCTAACTTGGCCTATTCTGTTATACACAGAAAAAGCAAACGGATATTCTGAAGCCAGACTGAATTAATGTACCCTGGATTATTTTCAAGTAGAAGTTAAAGAAGAGAAATCACCTCACATAGCAAATATATATATACATATATGCAGGCAGTTTTTTCTCCTGGGTAAACTACTTGCCTGAAGCAGTGGTTTAGATGACAAGAGATTAGTTTTCCTTCCTTTCAACTAGGGTCCTGCAAGGTTAAATGTTCTCAGGCTAATAAAGGCTAACTGGCAGCAGGGCTGAAATGCAGAAAGGACCACAATATGTATGGGAGGTATCCATCTTGCAAAATGCCTGTTGTTATGCATACAGGATTGCCACAATTGATTTTTGCAGCTGGAGACCAAAGCATATTCAGCCCTGCACTGGAGAGATTTAATACACAACCAACAATTTAATACATTTCTGCATCTGCTTACAAAATCCTAGAAGCAAAACCCAGAACTAACTCTTGTCCCATTAACTACCCCTTTTGCCTTTGGATTAGAATATCACAGTTCACATAGAATCCTGCAGAGAACTTTCTTGTGAAGTGCTCTACCAAAAACCTCTGGCTGCTGGCATTTCTGACTCTTTTGACAGAATACCTGGAGACAACTACTTGCTACAAAGATTTCCAGGTTGCTGATCCCAGGTAAATTGGGCTACCTTTCTGTAGCTCTGAGCCAGGTACCCAAATATATATATATATATATATATAATTTTTCCCCAGAACTCTCCTGTAATCACCGTTTCCTCTTTGCATTGTCAGGCACTGCCAGCATCTCTAAAGCATCTCATATCCCAGCACCCTACAGTGAGCCTCATCACCTCACAGAGGGTATAAGATTCTATTCCAAGAGCCAAGCATGTGACAGTTAAGCAGTGCTCTACATAAACCATCTTGTTGAAACTAACCCTGCATTCCTCCTTGTCTCATGCCCTTATAGCAGGCTCCAGGTTACAGTCCCCATTTCCAGCAGAGAATAGAAATTCTTCAGAGGCATTCTTGGGGAAAAAAAATGTAACTTTTGTGTGTGTAGTGATGTGCACAAACAAAAGAAGAAAAAAGAAAACAACCAACCTTTGTGGCTGTGTGTTTCAATCCTCTTCATTTCACTTAATTATTTGTAGGGTTTATTTCAGGGACATTACGCATTTGGCCATTGGATGGCTATAAAGGGCTTTTTTTATGGGTGCCCAAAATGTAATGAAAAGTTTTATGTTTTAAAAATGTATTTTTATAGCACAGTTGCTAACCTTTTGTGTCACCTAGCCAGCTTGGGTTATGCTTTCACATGGACACACTAACACTGGTGCAGATATAGGTGTCAGTCAGGAGTGACATCTATAGGCTCATATATCCCTGAGTGAGAATGAGCTCTGTTGTCATCACGCCAGAGCCTTGAACTGAACAACTTCTGTTCATGCTTCTGTTCTAAGAAAGTTTTGACCCAGCAGGGAATTATATGGACTCAGTGTTTGATACCTTCTGTGTTTAGACATGGGGCTTGGGTGACAGACTTGGAGCCCTTCAGGTGCCACGATTGATTAGAGTTAGTGAGACTGCAAAAGGACTTTGCATTTGATTAATAGCTTCCCAGGCACCCAGCATTTTCAATAGTGACATAATTTTTTTTTAATGGATGTTTATAGTGATTACTGTTATGCTACAGGTTTTTTATTAATCATTAGGAAGCAGGCTATCCAGGCAACTGGAATTAAATAATTTGTCTGAGAATTCATTATAATCAAAGGGGCAGGCAATTAATGACTAATTAAATCCACTGAGATGCTGTGGGAAAGGAGTGTTAATCTTGTTGCTCAGCTATGGTGGAAAGTGGACAGATACAGAGCTGTTTGATGTTAATTTGGAAAAGATGACATTTCTATAACATAATAGGTTACTTAAACACATCAGATGTGAACTTACTACAGCTATTCACTCCCCCAGGCACAATAAGCTGAAAGAACCCTTTGGATTCTTTCCCTTTCCCCAGTCTGAATTAATTACAATGACTGAGGACTTTGAAAGGTTGCAGATTCCTTTGAGTTAGGAAAAGCATCCAGAAGACAGATTGACTGGCTTAGTTGGTTGGAAAGCCTCTGGAGTGTACACTAGCTGAAATATGTAGTTAGACAGGCACACTCACACACCAGAAAAAATGAGAGCTGGAATAGCACAACATTGTGATTATTTGTGGTACTGGGGCAGGACACATTGTGGAAATCAGACCCAGATAATTAGGAAACACAATAAAACTCTTCCAGAAATTTTTATGATCTTGTTTTATCTAGGATACAGTTAGTCAAAAAGAAAACTGTCATAATGATTTTTATTTTTTTTTTACCTAGTTCTAGTTGCCTTTCAGAAAACAAATGCTTCATCTGTCATAGTTGCTAGAAAAAACAGTGTACGTGTGACTTACCTTTTGGCTAGTATCTATTAGATATTCCAGTCATTCCAGTCCATAACAAGCCAGTGTGTGTACATTGCAGTTGACAGGGTTACAGCAGAAAATACAGGAATGAATCTGAGGAGACTAAAAACTGCTCTTGCCTGGAGTAAATTCCTACTGGTGAGGAGAGAAAAATTTTGAACTCCATTGCCCAGAGGCTCTCCTGCTCCTTACAGAACCTTTCAGCTGGACCACAAGATCCCCAGCATGCTGAAATCAAGCTACCTTGATTTAATCAAACTAAAGTGGACTATCTAATGTAAAATATGGATCCCCAGTGAAACATACTCTGTTGAGTTACTCATACCCGGACATTAGCAAGTTTCTTGGAAATCAGTTCTTTCAGACTCCATCTTAATGACTCCTTGTACTTACAAAACTTAACTAGACAGAAGCCAGAGTCATGAGAAATGCTGTGGTAAATGCCAGTACGGCCCAGGGAAGTTTGTAATATTGTCCCTAAAAGTTCAGGGAACAAAGTTTGACTTTTTGGCAATAGGTTTCATGATCACTGGATCCTCACAGAGGAAGATCCTCAACCCATCATCTTTCAATGAGCTGTGCGACTGTGGAGGTTTCTTTTCATCAAGCCCCTGCTTCCTTTCACAGCACGTTTGGGCACATCACATACCGTGGGGTAGGAGGCCAGGAAATGGTCTCCGAGTGGAAAAATCTAGCTGCACAGTCTATTACAGAATCACCTTCTCAGCAATTGTTAAAGCAGCTGCATTTTGCTTTCTGATGAATTGGCTTCTATGGGCAGACAGAGAATGTTTTTAATACATCTTTGAAAAAACATTGGTTTAATAATAACTCACTGTTTGCAGAGTAGCGTGTGAAAAAAATACATTCACAGCATGGATCTGGCCAGACTGGTGAGACACTAAAGCTTTCCTTCACACTAGATCTTGGGCTGAAGCAGAGCTTAGTATGAACCTGCTGGAAGAATGGCTCCTGGTGTGATGGCCTTAGTCTGACAGGATGCAACCAGGGCTTTAACACCAGCTCTGCTGTGACTAGATACTTGGGCTTTGTATGTGGTTATAAGCTACCTGACCCTTCATGAGATCACCAAAAGCCCCTTTTGGGACTTGTTTGCTTTTTTTTTTTTTNTTTTTGGTATTTTTTGTTTTTTTTTTTTTTTTTTTTTCTCCTCAGGATGCAGTATTAGTGTATCCATAACAGGTGGTAGATTCTGACTTAAATTAAAGTTGCTTGTTTTCCTAGTAATGCTATATTCTAGTAAGTATTGTGTATAGTCTAGATCATAGTATATCAATACGGTCCCTCCTGGCTTCAAAGTCAGTGAATCTAAGTATATTCAGCTACAAAGCCTCCATTAAAGTATTTTTAATGCTGAATGTAAAAATAATACCCAATTTGAGGTACTCACTGGAAATAAACAGCATGTGTAGTCTGGCTAGCAATAAGAAAGAATGCTGCAATCCCATAGCCTTACCTTCACACAAAAAAAAGAAAAGAAGGTCAGATAAGGACAGATAGTGTTTTTATAAGGAAGGAAGCTTTGCAATCTCCTAGTCTGCAGCTGCTGCACCAAAACGAGTCATCAGGAGCTTTCAAACCTCATAGTTAATGTGGCCTCTCTACTGAGCTGTTGTTTTGATTATTTACTTGGTTTTCACTCTCACCCCTTTTTTCCTCATCTTGTGCAATAAAAACTCCATGCACTTCATGGCTGATTGGGATGCAGAAAAAGACTGGAAAATGCACTCACAGAATTAGTTTCTAAGCAATTGTATGTGAATGCCTAGTTTCTGCTCTCATCACAAACTGGGATGCGCTTAGGTTTCTAATTGTTCACTTATTTTCATAGAAAAACTGAGATTCAGATACTTTGACCATGAAGACCTGACTAGCAGACATGGAAACAGTAAGAGCCCAACCTGACTCTGATGGAGGAACGCATAGAGCCATCTCCTTACAGGGAATTAACAGTTCTGCAGGACTATCCTCAGGCAAACACTGAATACTATACTAATGCTTTTCAATTACTTGTACTTTTAATGATAATGAATAAGCAGGTGCTGATATGTTATGGTTTAACCCTGATTGGCAACTAAGCACCGCACAGCCGCTCGCTCCCCCTCCCCCTCCCCCAGTGGGATGGGGGAGAGAATCAGGGGGGAGGAAAAAAAACCAACCAAACCCTAAAACCTGTGGGTTGAGATAAAGACAGTTTAATAGGACAGCAGAGAAAGAGAAAATAACAATAATAACAACAGAATATACAAAACAAGTGACACACAACGCAATTGCTCACCACACAATGCCCAGCCTGCTCCCAAGCAGCAATCACTCCCTCCCCGGCCAACTCCCCCAGTTTCTATACTGAGCTTGCCATCAGGTGGTATGGAATAGCCCTGATGGCTAATTGGGATCAGCTGTCCTGCCTGCATTCCCTCCCAGATTCTTGTGCACCTGGCAGAGCATGGGAAGCTGAAAAGTGTAAACAACTGAAACCAGGACATGATATCACACCCTTTTAATTTTATTGAATGAAGGCTGCTGGTTTTGAAACCAGATACTGCTATGAAGATAAACCATCTAGTTACAGTGACCTAGCTCCTGACAAAGGCACCCAGAATCTGTGGGTTAGGAACCTGCCTCATGCTACTCAGCAGCAAAGCATCAGTTATACCTTGGCACAGCACCAGCTTTCCTGCAGTCTTGTGTTGAGCACTGCCTTCCACCCCATTGACAGAGTTTGCATTCAGGCCTCCGCAAAGCCCAGGCAGCTTGAAATGCCTGAGCTTCTCTAGACACTGCCTGTGAAGAGGGGACGTGTCTGACAGCAGCAGACAGGGGAAACAGCAATGGCTGGTAGGAACCTGGAAAGGGCCAGGGCACCACAGGGTCCAAAGTCTCTTAAGTGTATCCAGGTGCCAGCAAAGACTCCTTTACAAGTCTGAAGCAGAGAAGGTGGATTCTGTAGCAATCAGGCTTTGACCTGAAAACACTTCAGCATCCAGAGCTCTGGATGAAGGAAACTTTAAGTAATGTTTTGCGCACAAAATATTTGCTGTCTGCTCTTGGGTTGATTTTGTAATGCCCAGTGATCTAATACAAATTATCACTGTAGTTTCAGATGGAGGCCTTATTCCTCACTTCCATGTCAAAGCTGGGGAAACATTTTGCTATGCACTCTTAAACAGGTGCCCTATTATTTATCAGAGCTGGCTACATTTTAATATAGAGGAAATTACTTCTGTGCCCACATAATTTATAAACCACTTCAGGATCTAAACCATTTCTAAGATGAAGGAAAAAAGTCTCAGTTAGGTTTCATAGGGAAAATTATTTGTTCCATAGCTTAAATTTATAGCTTCTTCCTCTCTTTAAGTTCAGATTTGGAGACAAGTGTTGCAAATTTTAGCGCAAGACATGTAGACGTTGATGTTCTTCATGTCAAGCTGTTGGACCCAATGAAGTGACGGGAGAACCTCATCCTTCATTTTTAAAAATTATGCTTCTGGTTAAGAAACACTATAAAAATGAGACCAACTACACCCAGAAAAGCAGGAAAAAAAAAGGCAAGGTAAATAAAAAGATACCAAATTCATTGTATGCATAAGGGTCTGATGGCTTGGTCAGGTGAAATGTTCAATTTTGCGTTGACAGCATTGTGGAATTCAGCTGAAAATGTGTACGAAATAATGGATGGAAGAAAACATATGCTATGATCTTCTTGCTATACTGAGCACACTCTATCACTATTGATGGCATATCTTTTAATTCCTAGAAAGCACAGTTTAGGAGTCAAGAAACTGTAATGATAATTTCAGAAAAGAGACTTTAAGTCTGTTTGCCTAATTTCTCTATTGTTGTTCACAGGATTTCTATGAAGGTATCTTGAAAGTGCTTGGAGAAGAAGATGAAAATGAACAGGAAGAAGTTAAACTCAAGCAGGGCTTAAGTGAACTCCCTGAAATTTATGAATTGCACCAAGACATCCTGGGAGAACTGGAAGAAAGAGTCCTCAAATGGTAAGTATAGAATGGCATGGTTTGATGGCCTTAACATACCCTCCACGGCAGGTGGGTGAACTCGTCAGTGTTCCCTTGACCCTACTAGCAGGGAGGCTGGAATTCCAGCAGAGATGAAAGGAGTAGAACCTGAAATACTTTGGCAGATTTTGCATACAGGCAGGAAGGAAGTAAATGTAGAGGCTGTCAGGTTAAGAAACCAAATACTGAAACATTTGCACAGTGCACAGCCCATGACTCCAAAATGGACCCGTCCGTCAGTATGAGGACAGCCTGCTTCATGTGCATTATCCTCTGATGGCAGTTCATAGGCATCACCAAGCGGCTTCACACTCATGGTCTGAAGGTCACAGACTCATGCCGTGGCAGGCAGGAACAGCAGACATCAGAATTGATACTAAAGAAGATCATCTGCTTACAGAAATCTACAGAGCAACTGCGTAGCTCTCAGATAAGGGACACCCCCTTGCTCCCAGCACCAAGGCAGGGCTCTGCACAGGTTAGGCTTCCAAGCCAAACAGATACTGGCAGACTACTGACGGACTCCACCTAAGCCAAACATCCTCACAGGGTTAAGTCTTCCCATGAGAGAATAAGACCATGTCTAGGACAGACAAAGCTCCAAAATCCATTCAGTTAAGGAGACCTCTGACTTAAGCCAGGCTGCCAGGCCCTAGTCTATCAAACTGCTGGACTAAGAATGTCTAAGACAAATTACCTCTGCAGACCCAAGCTGACTAAACCTACAGCAGCCAGCAGAGCCCTGGCCTAGACTGAACTACTCTGGCTCTGACAGCTTATGATAGACCATGCAGACCCACACCTCCACCTTGCTGGACTCCAGGAGGCAGTGGTCACTGACAGTGGCTGATCGTACCCCAGCACTGCCAGTGAGCAGTTAAGGAAGTCAATTAGATCAGGAGAACTTTTCAGTAATAATCCTAAATGCAGGGCACAGCTCTCCTTGTCAGCCCTGCACTTTCAAGTCAAAGCACACAAGGAAAGAAAAGGCTAAAGGGAACTGTGTATTAGTTCGTGTCCATCACAGGACTGCTACAAATGGCAGAAAGACTTAAAAAAATTTCATCAATTATTTATGATTTATACACTCATAACACAAACACAAGTGATGTTCCCAGCTGGGATCTAAAATGACTTGTGTCCTAGAGAAGTCACAGCCCAACTCTAGCAGCATGCTGCTTATTCCTTAAGACAAAAGGGACACAACTGGAAATGCCCTAAGATTCTGTCCAGAAATACTCTGTGGCACTGGGGAAAAAAGAGGACTGTACTGCAAATGCTGCCAACACAACAGCATGGCACATGTCATAGGACTGTGCTCATACAGTTTCCCAGGTCATCACCACCCTTGAACCTTCATACTGAGACACTGAGTGCTGCGAAGGGGGCAATGAAGAAGAGCTGAAGATACGATATTACAACTGAAGATGTTTTAAGCACTAGTTGTGGGGGATAGTATAACATCTTCAGTTGGGTACTGAGATTGTGGGGCACTTGTTACTTGGGAGAAGAGACCAACACCCACTTCACTACAACCTCCTTCCAGGTAGTTGTAGAGAGCGACAAGGTCTCCTCTCAGCTTCTTCTTCTCCCGGCTAAACAACCCCAGTTCCCGCAGCCGCTCCTCATCAGACTTGTGCTCTAGACCCTTCATCAGCCTTGTAGCCCTTCTCTGGACACGCTCCAGTGCCTCAATGTCTTTCTTGTAGTGACGGGCCCAAAACCGAACACAGTACTCGAGGCGCGGCCTCACCAGTGCCAAGTAGTGGGGGACAATCACTGCCCTACTCCTGCCTGCCACGCTCTTTCTGATACAAGCCAGGATGCTATTGGGCGCCTTGGCCACCGGGGCAACCTGTAGGGCCTTCCTACCCTCAAGCAGACCAACACTTCCACCCTACTTGGTGTCCTCTGCAAACTTTCTGAGGGTGCACTCGATCCCCTCATCCAGATCATTGATAAAGACATTAAACAGAACTGGCCCCAACACTGAGCCCTAGGGAACACCACTTGTGACTGGCTGCCAATTGGGTTGAACTCCATTCACCAGCACCCTTTGAACCTGGCCATTCAGCCATTTTTTCACCCAGCAAAGAGCATACCTGTCCAGGCCATGGGCAGCCACTTTCTCCAGGAGAATGCTGTGGGAAACGGTGTCAAAGGCTTTACTAAAGTCCAGGTAAACAACATCCACAGCCTTTCCCTCATCCACTAAGCGGGTTACCTTGTCATAGAAGGAGATCAGGTTAGTCAAGCAGGACGTGCCTTTCGTAAACCCATGTTGGCTGGGCCTGATCTCCTGGTTGTCCTGGATGTGCCACGTGATGGTGTGAAGTGGAAGCTGTGTTCAGAAAGGAGACATTCTACCCACTATGGACACACACTGCTGCCATGGCAAAGGCATAGCCAAAGGATCAACTGCTCATGGTGCCCATTCTATGGCAGTCTGTTTTGTTGTCCAGCATGTCACTGAAGCACTCCCTCTTTTCTGCCATTTAACCTAAACTTTAGCTGCACAATGTCCTTAGCCACTGTGGGTCTAATACGATGAGAAAGAAGTAAGGCTCTTCTTCTTTAATTTGTATTTATTAATTTATTTGCCTCTTCTTTTTTTTCTGTGGCCTTAGGGAGGAACACCAGAAAGTTGCTGATGTTTTTCTCTCCAGAAAATCAAGGCTGAATCACCACACAGCATACATTATGCAGTTTGATAGGAATTTGGCTTTGCTAGATGAAACCTGCCTTAAATATTCTCAACTGGCTACCATAATTCAGGAGTTTGAGGTAAGGCCCCTATGTTTTTTTACCTGCACTAATGCATGGTTGTGCCACAGGGCATATTCAAGGATTTTTTCTGCAACTCCACCAGTCTTCGCATAAGGTAGAATGGGAGGATAGCTCTCTTCACACATCCTGGTGCTAAAGCTGAAATGAGATGTTCACATGTGCATGATGTGTTTGTTCCTGTGTCCATGTCTGCTGCCCGCACGCCCCTGTGTGTGCATATAGAATGTATGTTTGTGAATCTACAGATCTGTGAGTATATTTTGCTGAAATACATGCACGTAGTGGAGTAGTTTCTCCGTCACGTATTAACTTATCAAGCTCTTTGAAGATGCATTAGAGTTAATAACTATTATCATTACCACCTCTTCATATCTTCTCTTCTTTTACTGCATTTTCCAGCCTTTCTTTTGTACTGGTTCTGACCAGGATGAAGTTAGGGTTAGCCTGTATAGGTGCTGGCAGCAATCAACCCGCAACATCTTTACAATAGCATTTTTCTGCCTTTTTAAATGCCGGCTAACTGCTTCCTCTGTTTACACAGGATGTTGTGACAGGCAACGCTGAACTGCACAGGAAGACACAAACTCCACTGGTCAGACATATACAGGGTTCTTTTCATCTAGACTCCCTGAATTATCAGTAACCTCTAGGCCCGTAACCTCTGGCCCTGTAGCAAGAAACACGTATTTTCCAGTTGTGTTAACTCAGTTATCTATGCTGAATAACAGAAAAACACCATCAAGATAGATGTGACAGAAATTCCACAATTTGTGATTACATTTTAAAGTACTGGCAATGTGGCCACTTCACATAATTTCAAAAGCATAAACCCATATGTGGATAGGAAAGTTCAGCTGGGCTACACTGAATCTATTGAGCTAAAATGGTTAAAAGCTATGCTGCTTTATTGTGGGTCTAGAACCCGTGTTTCTTCTTATCTTTATCTGGTAAGAGAAATAACAATGTTTACTTGGGTGGCAGAGGGGCTGTAAGGATAAATTAGTGATCAGACCTGAAAGGTTATTTAGAATGCCAGCTCTGTGGGGTATGGATTGTAGTTTTCTGTGCAGCGTATGTGAAATATTAAGCATAACAATTACTTTGAAAAGACATTTGGAAGTCAGCATTTACAAACAGATACCTTGCAGTCACCGCAATTACTTCCTGTTAGCAGCCATGGGGAATTCTGATGGCTCACGCTGCTCTGAACATGAACTTGGCAAATGCAAGCTTTCTACTAAGAGCCTGTATTCCCAGCACCCCTCCCAGCCACATGCCTATACACTTCTGTCTGAACTATCAACCCTGAGAATTAGGTCTTATTTCTAAGAAAGCAAATGAGGTTTTTCCTAGGTTGAGATCAGCAGGATTTTGCCCCAGAATCAGTGAGTTCTGTAACTTCTTGCCCTCTTGCATGCATGCATATACATGCAAATGAGGGGGAGGCATCTTTCAGTCCCTTCCTATTGCATTTTTTTAAAGCATGACCGCTATTAGCTTTCCAGTCTAACACCACAGAATTTAGGGCCTCATCTTATTTCTGGCACCTTTGACTTGAGTATGGGTGACTGGCAATGCTCAGCACAACCCTGAACGCACATTTGGTGAGAGTAGTCAGAGTAGTTAGAGGAGTAATACAGTAACACCTCTACCGCCTTGCAAAATGCTGTTTCTTGCCAGCCTTTCATTAAACAGTTAGATTCCTATTCTCCTTTTGTCCCTTCACAAGTGGCAAACACTTCAGAAGTGTTGGTCAATGAACACTAAAACCCCATGAAACTCAGCTGGGTTTTGGACTGAGACCTTGTAAAGAACCAACTTGGTTTTGTGCCACTCCTCTCGAGTCCTGCGAGCTTTTGTTTCTTGGTGCCTGTAGGGGTGTGGAAACTTTTGAGGACTGAGTTTTGTGGCTTGCTGTTGTTTTTGCAGCAATGTTGTGACACTTAACAGATATACAGCAAGTTTCCTATTTTAATTGAGCCTTTATAGAAAGAACCATTTAGGTTGGAAAAGACCCTTAAGATCATTGAGTCCAACCATAAACCCCGCGCTGCCACTAAACCATGTCCCTAAGTGCCACATCTTTTAAATACCTCAAGGGATGGTGACTCGACCACTTCCCTGGGCAGCCTGTTCCAATGCCTGAAAACCCTTTCAGTGAAGAATTTTTTCCTAATATCCATTCTAAACCTCCCCTGGTGCAATTTGAGGCCGTTTCCTCTTGTCCTATCACTTGTTACTTGGGAGAAGAGACCAACACCCACTTCACTACAACCTCCTTCCAGGTAGTTGTAGAGAGCGACAAGGTCTCCTCTCAGCTTCTTCTTCTCCCGGCTAAACAACCCCAGTTCCCGCAGCCGCTCCTCATCAGACTTGTGCTCTAGACCCTTCATCAGCCTTGTAGCCCTTCTCTGGACACGCTCCAGTGCCTCAATGTCTTTCTTGTAGTGACGGGCCCAAAACCGAACACAGTACTCGAGGCGCGGCCTCACCAGTGCCAAGTAGTGGGGGACAATCACTGCCCTACTCCTGCCTGCCACGCTCTTTCTGATACAAGCCAGGATGCTATTGGGCGCCTTGGCCACCGGGGCAACCTGTAGGGCCTTCCTACCCTCAAGCAGACCAACACTTCCACCCTACTTGGTGTCCTCTGCAAACTTTCTGAGGGTGCACTCGATCCCCTCATCCAGATCATTGATAAAGACATTAAACAGAACTGGCCCCAACACTGAGCCCTAGGGAACACCACTTGTGACTGGCTGCCAATTGGGTTGAACTCCATTCACCAGCACCCTTTGAACCTGGCCATTCAGCCATTTTTTCACCCAGCAAAGAGCATACCTGTCCAGGCCATGGGCAGCCACTTTCTCCAGGAGAATGCTGTGGGAAACGGTGTCAAAGGCTTTACTAAAGTCCAGGTAAACAACATCCACAGCCTTTCCCTCATCCACTAAGCGGGTTACCTTGTCATAGAAGGAGATCAGGTTAGTCAAGCAGGACGTGCCTTTCGTAAACCCATGTTGGCTGGGCCTGATATGCAGCAACAGGCAATGGGTTGAATCTAAAGGGTAAAGAGAAAAATGCTACTTCTTTTCCACGTGTGTGTTAAATCAGATCACAAACTCACTTCATTTCCTTGCAAACACTCTCTGGACATTCAGTTCCAACTCAATCACAGGGAGATGCTTTGCTGTATTTTGCTCAATTCCATGTCTTGAAATAAGATACTAAAAAGTTGCAGGCAGAAGAAACTTTCAGTCAAAAAAAGGAAGAAGCTTCACTGAGATCTGTTACCTGTCTTCAGATGCTGCCCTAAATCTTTATCTAACCGTTACCTTCTAAATGGTATCCTCTTTCCTCCTTTTTCCCTCTGAGTCCAAACTATTTGTGAATGATGCCATAGGAAATAAACTGTTTACAGGACTTCTTTATTGTCACAAAGACAATACCCCCTAGCAAGCTGGGTAAATTGGGAATGGTTCAATGGAATTTGTGCATGCAACTGGTACCAAACTTTCACAGAACACATCAGGTGGAGACAACAATTTGCTGCTAAGCCCACACATCCCTGTTCTTTGTGTTTCCTTTCCCTTCCATTGAGGACAGCAGAGGTCTGGTGGCAGCCCTCAGAGTGTGAAACACCAGCTTTTGAAAGTGGTGCAGCGTGTCTTCCAGTATCGCGTGCTGCTCACAGGTCAGTAAAATCACTCTTAAAGGTGCTCAGTGGAAACCCTCCCGTGATGTGCTATGCCTCCGCTGTGCCACACATTGATGCCAAGACAGCTAAAATGGGGCTGAAGGAGTGTGGGATTCCCTGGGAACTTCAGTATGCTTAGTATAGGATTCAAGAAATGTCAGGGAGCCTGGCAAGGGGCAGGCCCTTCTTCAGCACAACCATGCTGAAAGGTCATACAGAAAAGTGTAAAGTCAGGTGCTTTTAACCATTCCTTCTTGGCTCTTTCCTTCTGTGAATTAGGAGAGGCAGAGTTCAACCTCACTGCCAGAAAACACGTTTTATTTTGTTTATGTCAAGGGCAATTATCAGTAGGGGACAGTAGTCCCCAGCAAGGGGACCTGCACTGCATCCTGTATGACAGTGGCAAGCACCATCTCCTTCTACTCCATCAACAAAGCAGATGTACCCAATACTGCACCCTAAGCCCTATGTAGAGTATACCTAAGGCTAGTGGTAAGTTTAAGTCAAAATCCCAGTCCAATTTCTCTGCATTGTAGGAGGCAGAGATCCAAATGTACATTATCAGTACATTTACAGTAACACCTTCCCCCTACATTCAGGACCATACATATGACTCCCACCTGGAGTCTCTCCAAGGGTGGTTGCGTTCCCTCTGGTGGCTCGTTCTCTGCAAGCCACAGCAAATCTAGCAAGTCTGAGCCTGTGAGGGAAGCGAGCTTTCTGGAGCAGGATGTGGCCCCCAGAAAGAATTGTGAAGTTTAAGTTTGTAACTAATGAACTGGTTGGGGAAGGAAACAGTGAAATGTAACAATGAATTTCAGTGTTGTCAAGTAATTTAGATCAGAACACAAAAGAGCGGGGATCCATAGACATAAAGATGGAGAAATGCTCTGGGAGTATGTATATGTGTGGGTGGAGAGGGATGCAAGATGAGTTATGTGTGGGACAGTAAAAAGGAAGCCATAAAACCTGCCCATACTTAACAGTCGATGAAGGGCACAGTATATTAGAAGGGACTCCTATAAATGCAGCAGAACAAAGTGACCATATGAAATTTTTATTCACAGCACAGATTAGCAGCAGTTTCATCTTGCTCCAGACACTTTGATCAAGGATGCAACTCATTATTCACAGCTGGTTTTGCTTTTTTAGTATGAGGAATATAAATGAACACCGGATGCCAATAGTAGGACTTTTTTTCTGTCTGATTTGCTTCCCTCTCTGGGTGTGTCTACATTAAGGGCAACTTTCCAGACTTGTGCGCTGCAGTAGTTAGTAGTCTCACATGATCCTTACAGTGTTTTTAGCGCAGGCACACAAATACTGCATCTAAGAAAAAGGACCTGGCACATCCCTGTCAGAAATACCCCCACTATGCTCAATTTCCTCTGCCCATTTCTGTGGTCCACAAGGTAAACTGCAAACATGAAGCATGATATTTTGTGAGAGAGCTGGAAGGGTTTCAGTGCAGCTCCAGTGATTGGATTCTGTCTGTGCTTGAAGCAACTTGAGCTCCTCCTTGTCCCAGGTACTGTCACTAAGTGGAAAAATGAAAACTTTTGTGTGTAGTGTGATAAGGTCTGTTGGATTAAGATATTCCAGAAAATAGGTTTATTTTTTCAGTTCTTCACCTCAAGAAACAAGCCCCTCTTTGCCTGCTAGGACAGGGTGGGTCTGGAACAGTGCAGTCCTTCAGATTCTCTAGACAATGTCAAAAAAAAATTAAAATATGCCGATATACTTGTGTGTTCATAACTGGCTGTTTCTACCAGATAAGGAAGGGTATTTTATGAGGTTATTTGTTGCCAATTACTGCACTACAGCCAAAAGGAGTTGCCCACTCAGTTAAATGTCCATAGCCAAGGACAGAGCTTGCAGCTGTGAAAAGGAACACTAAATATTGCCTGATAACACTGCACAACCCCTTCCTGCCTGACTGAGTGCAGGCAGATGCTTTCCTGAATGCATGTAAAAGCCAGGCAGATTTTGGGACGCCAGGGAGAGCACAGCACTAGAAAGAGAAACATATATGGATGAGACATTCAAGCGGACAGATACCTGTGCACAGCACCATTCTCAGCCCAGAGGCCTAGTTCTTGGATGCGGAATTAGGAGCCTGGATTCATCAGAAAGATAAGAGTGAAGTACTTCAGGATTAGGCTTTTAAAATGGTGGCACTCATATACTACAGTCATTAAAAGCATAAAGACCCAGACAAAGAACAGACAGATGGTTCAAGGCAAGCAGTCCAAATAAAACTGGCAGGTTAAAGGTTTGTCTATAATGCAAATATAATTTCTGTAAATCTAAGTCATATTGTGTGTATTTTACAGAACCTATTTTCAGAATGTGATTGAGTTGAGGAGCAATCATTGAACTTGGCATGTACAGAACCAGAGTCTAGAACCTGTGTCTAGAAAATGCACATCATTCATTTACTATAAATATAGAAAATCAGTCATTACAGCAAACACCATTCATTCAGATGGGAAGATAGAATTCATTATAAGAACAATTATTTGTAAAGTGTTAATACTCGACAATTCTCTTGGCTGAGAAACAAGGAAGTATTTTTGTCACTCCCTATTTGTTTATACCTGCTAAGTTATGTGATGAGTCCAAATCTGTTTCGCTGCTCTTGCATTGATTCTCAAAGCGGAATGCACTCAAAGATGAGTTTTGCTTTGGAAAGAGGCCATATACATTTAATTTTTTGGGAATAAAGTGATATGGGACATTACTGTGGATGCCCCATCCCTCGAAGCATTCAAGGTCAGGTTGGACAGGGCTTTGAGCAACCTGGTCTAGTTGGAGGTGTCCCTGCCCATGGAAGGGGGGTTGGACTAGATGACATTCAAGGTCCCTTCTAACCCAAACCATTCTATGATTCTATGATTAGGATTTTATGTTTTATCTAAGATCACTACAAATTATGTGGATCTCGATTCTGATTACTGGATGTCTGTGTTTGATTATTTTCTACAGATTACTTGAATAATCTTTGCCCTGATTCTACAGAGTATGAAGCCACACAAGGTAAAATGAAGTGGGTAGAACAAAAGTTCTGCTATGCTAACTCTGCTTCTAAAGAGGTACAGGATCTATAATGGTAGTATATTGTATATAGTATAGTAGTATATTATTTTCAAGGCGTTGTGTTAATAGGTTAGATGTAAGATCTATAAGAACTGATTACTAATTTAGACAAATTATTTAGGGCAATGTCCTGGTTTCAGCTTAATTCAGAGTTCATTTTCTGCCTAGTAGCTGCTATAGTGCCGTGTTTTGGACTNAAAACCGTATTTTTTTTTCATTGAAACATGTGGGCTTCCTATAGTTTTGACACCATAAACTTACAGAAGTATGATAAATTATCATTTATATAACTGTGGTGGAGATATTGTAGTTCTTCCCCAATCATCGGGGAAATCTTAGTTCTCTTTGGCTCCATCCGTATTTGGCCTGGTCATTGCAGTCAATTAGGATGGCTCCACCTGCTTGTTTGTGTACCATTATCTATGGTGTGCCTGCTGTGCTTTGTGAACTTTGGAGAAACCTAGGAGGTTTGAATTGTGTATCTGTATTCTGGATTCCTTAAGCCTAAGTAAACTTGAAAGACACTGCATAAAAATCAGTTCTGCACAATCAAGAACAAATCCAGATGTTCAGCTGCTAATACCATCCTTTCCAACACATCAGATGGATAAAGCAGAAGTCTCTTACTCCCACTGAAGTCAAAGCCAGGTTTAGCTGCAGCCTCAGTGGGAGTAGCTTCCAGGCTGGAGTAAGCAGGAATAACATTGTATTAATGAAACCAGTTCACCTCTCTTACACTGAGCATAAATCCAAACCAAGTCATAGCAGTAAGGTCTGTGACTTGATTGCAGGTCTGTGTGTTCTGACCAAGAGTAGAGTCTCATGCAAGATTTAGGACCCTGGACACTGACAGTGGGCCTACAGCTATACCAGTAATTTAAACAAGGCGAGGGCAGACACTCAAGCCCTGTGGCTTGCTTGTCTTCCTGTGGTCAGCACATGCTTGTCACATTTCTGGCCAGCAACGGCTAGCTTGCTCCCAGATTATGCCCAGAGACATATAGGATGCCCTGTTCCACAGGGGAAGAGAGTTGAGATAAGAGCCTGAGCCATGTTATGCCACTGATGTCAGGGTCAGCAAACATGCCCTGGCCCAGGTTATTTGACAATGGAGAATCCAGGTGTTAATTCATGTCACCACTTCATACACACTTCTGTCAGAAAGGAATGACCTGTGTTCTCCCTCAGCAGTAAAAGGAAACAGATCACCTTACATTGCCATGCTTTTGGATGGCTAAAGCTGGGTTACATTAATCTCTTCCCTACCACGAGCTCCAACTGTCAAAAATCTGCAACTAGAAAACATCGCAAAAAGATTTTGTGCCATGTTAGGTGCTTAAAAAGGACCTCATGAGCTCCCTTGGTCAGCACAAGTATGATGCAGAGTTTCACACAAGAGAATGATGAAGGGAAGGGGAACTGACAGCACTGTGCTTGTGTCTTAAATTTGCTGGGCAGCTGCATTCTGAAGATGCCAAAGAAGCTAAAGGAGCTGCTGCTGGGGATGTTTGCTTTTTTTTTCAAGATGCCCTTGCAAACAGAAGGAATTGGGGTTATTTTCCTACTGTTTTCTGTGACTTACAGTGTTTGTTTTGCTTCAACCCTCAGCTGCCTTATTCATTGTTTCTGAAATCACGGACCGAGCCAATGACAGCATGCTCCAAGCGGTGAGTCCTACCATGACACATGCTATCCTGATCGATAGTGTCTTTTCTGTACATCTGCTCTGATAAATTCTGAAGCCTCCTCCAGGGTGAGACTCAAGGGTTTATATGGGTCTGGCTTACAGTATTGCAGATATGGAGTAGGTCTATACCCTGTAGTGCAGCTATGCAAGATGTAAGTCACCTTAGCAAGCAGCACAAAGGTTATTTTTTACCCCTTGGGGCTGCTGAAATGGTATATGGAGCAATGAAGTGAGAGACAGGAATTTTCATGGTTCTATTTCTAGCCTGGGATGGTTTTAGATACAAAATGTTGAAGACATCACAAATGTACTGTCAAAGATACATTCTGAGCTCATTTACGTAACTTCTCCACAATTCTGGAATCCTATTTCACTTCAGAAGAATAGGTCTTGCAAATGATCACACAACCAAACAGACTGTCCAAGACTTTCATAGGTTAAAGCTCATGTCTAAATTCAGATTTAGGTATCTAAATACATGATACAGTTTTCCAAAGTAATGAACAGTTTCTGTAAGGTCAGTGTGATTTATTAATATCACTTACACGATATTAGAGTCCTAATTTACTGGCAAAGATAGCCTGCATATAGCTCATCTTATGGTCATTTCTTTCCAAGGATCTAGGTCTGATTTTTGTCTAAGATGATAGGAGTTTCCTATTGACATCAGTAAGAAGCAGTGTTGGGAGGCATAGGAGGCAGCAGAGAGACTGTCAGACACAGGATGCAGCAGGTTCCGGAGGAATTCAACTTGATAGACCTCTGGGTGATGACTAAAGGCAGTGCCTTTCTTTCTATTAGACCTAGAAAAATAGTCATAATACAGCCCAAAATTTCAAAAAATGCCATTTTTAAGCACTTCTTTTCAAGTCATTTAGATCACCAAGGAGTATGTGCAGTTGCTAAAGAAGATGTTCTCTCTTACGTGGTTGGTGTTCAACAGCATGCATGTTAGAGAACAAAGCACCTCATTCTAGGCATCCTACATTTCATACAATAGTGAGTGGTTACACTGAAGTGTTTCTTTCTCAAAAGGTGTCTCATCTTAAGTATTTTATCATTGCATTGGGTCACAGGGATTTCAAGTGATTGGGAATGTATCATATCTTTTGGGAAGCTTTTACATTTTATTTCTCATTTGAACATCACTGAATTTAACATCCTGCATTGGGATTTTGCTGTGCCTTTGCTAAATTAAAGATCTCTTTGGCATTGCAAACATCCTTCCCTATGGTTAATTACAGATGGCATTCAATGCACTTCTTTATTATTTCATTTACTAAGCAGAGAGAGGCTTGTTAATAATTACTCAGACACCAAAACATGAAATTCAAGAGACAAAGAGGAAGAACACCTGGGCATCAGTGCAGACAGAGGGAAGAAATGAAATGTCAACCCTTCTCAGTAAGAGCTTGTTTTCAGGTAGGATTTTAAGGTTGAAAGAATGAATGCACAGGAATTGTTAGGCAGAGACACATGCTGGAGGACGCTAAAGCTATGCACCAGCACTGCTGACTCAGCATATTCCCTTCAATACCTTTGTCCTCTGGCTGCAAGGCAGTGGAAGCACTGGGTGAAGCAGTGAACTCAGACTGTGTGGCATGGTAAAAACACAGTAGGTCAACTAGATGAAGGATTTTTTTTGCAACAGCTTGGGAGGTAAGAATGAAAGAGTCTCAAAACCCAAGGTGCCCTTCATCTTTTAAAACTGAAGCTTTCATGCTTTGTTCAGAGAAGCAGAAGCATCTGCTTGCAGCAAATGAACCCAAGAGCCAAGAATGTCAGCTTCTGCTCACATCTGGAAATCTCTGCTGCTCAGATTTAAAAGCCATGTCTCTGATATGTGTGCCAATTCATAAATGGAGTTCACGGGCTGTTTTAGAGCACCAAGTTCAGTGGTTGTTTCCTTGTGGCCAGCAACAGACAAAACGCAAGCCTTCTAAGATTGATATCAGAAAGGGATAAATTGTAGCTAAAACTACTTACTATTTCCTGAACAGAAAAACCTGCCTTCGTGGATATGCCACCTTCCCCTTCCCCATCTGATAGGCTAGAAATTGAGACTGAGGCTCTGAACCTGCTCCTCCTGAAGGCAGTGGCAAAATTACCACAGATCAACATTAAGTCCAACTGGTGGGTTTCTGATTTTGTGCGGAGATGACCTCAAGCCATGACCACAGATCAAGATTTTGAGCATTCTGAAGTTCAAGGTTTTTAAGGTCAAAACTCAAAATTCAGATCTGCATTTTCACTCAGTGCAAACTTAAAAAAGCTTGGACCTATTATTTGGTTTAAGTCTATTTCTGCTTTTCTGCTCCCAGCTTCTCTACCCCCAACCCCATCCCGGCACATCTACCTCAGAACACAGTACCCGTTCATACAATAACGTCAGCCCATTCGCTCTGTTGATGTGGCTCTGTGACAACACAAAACCTTCAAACCTTCATTTTAGAGACAGCACTTTTTTCACTCCTCCTGATTGCTAAGGAAAAGTTCCAAACATGAATCATGTGTAAACAAAGCAGCACACTGCTTCAGCAGGCAGACAGCCTGAATACCTTTGCTGAATGTAAACCATCAGCCACACTGATCTCTGGTTGCGTACTCTCAGCTTTACTGAAAGATTGTTTGGGTATTAGCACAAAGTTTTTTGTCATCAGCCATTACAGTAGATAGGATGAGGACAAAAGTTGGGAGGGAAGTCTTTGCAGATGAAATAGTAGTTGCATTACAGCCCAACGTAATGGTGAAGGAGGAGAAGAAAATGAGAGAGAAAGAAGCATAACATAAAAGCAAGATGCATGGAAACAATGATGTTCATATAGACTAATTCTGAGTGATGTTCAGCACTGACAGCAATAACCAGTAGTTAATTACTACACAAACACTATTCTGTTACCAAGACAAAAGAACAGATGTAGATTGCAGGGAGGATGTGGTCTAACAAGCCTAAAGTTTTATTGTAAAAAGAAATGTAATCTGGCCACTCTGCAGAATGACTCTGAAACCATGCAGTTACTGAGCAAAATTTTCAGCAGGTTTGATTCTGATTTTCTTTCTTTTCAGGCAAAGAATTTGTAATCATACTTTTCCATTCTTAAAGCATTCTTTGTACCAAAATAATAAATATTGCATCATAAAACTGAGATCTCAGGAAAAGCTTACACAGTAATCTCAGAACTTTAGGAATACCTGTATTAGAGGTTGAAAACTGTAAGAGCTCAGTTCCTAACAGATCAAGGTCACACCTCTTTTTCTGGCACCTGTGCTTCCTTAGATTTCACTCAGATTTATAGGAGATTTGTATGAATACTTTTCTGAAGTTAGAAGTATACCTAAGTGGCCAAAATCAAATTTGCTGTGTTGCACTGCCATGCAATGATGCTGTCTCCACTAAGCCATGCTTTAATTTGAAGAACATCACCATATCATCTGAATTTTACAGATGTCACAGACTGTATAATAACTGCTATTAATAATGTCTGTTTTGGGACAATTTCATTGCAAATTCCATGCAGATTTTTACACTTCGTTTTTTATCATACCATCAGAGCACACCTGCTCTTTTTCAAAACTGTGGTCTAGAAGAGATGAAACAAAATTTCCTTCTTTCCCATCTGTGTGAATGCTGTGGGTTTTGTGAAGGTGCAGGTTCATCAGAATCAAAGTTCAATATTCTGCTAAATCAGACGTTGTCCTCCTGAATTAATATCCCATCCACAAAAGCTACAACCAGAAGTTCTTTTCTTTCTCTCAGATTTTAAAAAATGCAAATAATCTAAGAAGTTACTCTAATTACAGAAGAAACTGAACAATGCCACTCAAGATAGAGCGTTAATAAATTCTCATGTACGTGGTTGAAGTTCTAAGCAATAATTTAGACTTGTCAGGTACCTGTAAGGAGGAAGATTTCTGCTGCCACTTATCAACTCATCAAACTACACTCCAAAATCTGACAGGAGCATTGAATTATGATCTACATTTTCTGCAGAATATCAATGATTCATTATTAGCTTTTTTGTTATATGATAATAATATTCTAGCAGTTTTTCCCTAGGAGCTATTAACCCAGGATTTCAGACACATTATGATGTTAACTATCTGCACAGCATTTTCATCAAGCAGAAAAATATTATTCACAATTTACAGATGTGCAAACAGACGCATAAGGCATACCATCACCGCATAGCATTAAGTCTATCTGTAACTCTAGGAGACATTCACTACTTGAACTTAGTGTTTGTATTGCTCTCTGAACTTCTACAATCTGTTAGAGGCCCTGAGATGCTAAGAGCTATAAATCATTGTTGCTATTAACAGCTGGTGAATTCCTCGGGGAGGTGTTCCTCCTGCAGAGACATAATGATAATATGATGGAAGCTGCACTTCACTGCTAAAATGGCCCAAGAAGGACTTCAGCCACCCACATCTGCAGTACTAGCTGGGTGGAGCTTTGTTTTCATTTTTTACTCATAGCTTGTGAATGATATTTGAAAGGAGAATGATGATAGTTTTAAGGAGAATAAAGAAAACTATATAAACAGGGAATTTTAGGGGAACTGTAGGAAAACTATACCCCCCTCAACTGCCCACATTCCCAGATAAATCGCTGTCCTTCACATGTGATGGCTGCTTGACTTCCTACAGGAAATGAGTTTGATACATCTCTGCCATTTCCTGGTGAACATGTGTCCATATTGCAAATGTCAGCATTACAACAGGCGCCTCTGCCAGCAGTCCTAAGAAAAGCTGAGGTATATCTGAGTTGCAGCAACTTCTCTCACTCTTGTAGAAACCCCAATGAGTAGTACTAGCACTGGCCACGAGTATCCCCACAGGAGGGCACTGCCTTTTCTGCAGATGAAGGATGGGTTTCCATTGTGGAAGCTGTCAATCTGACAAGTTTTGCTAGGGCTAAAATACCCTCTAGTGATAGGAAAGTCCTTTGCAAATGTCTTTTGCAAATGTCAGCTGTCCCATGATCCCTGGTATTTCCTGTGCTATTAGTTTATACATTCTGTTTCCATTTTGCTGGCCTATAGTATTTTAGAAGTGACCTGAAAAATTCCATTTGTTACTTCCTGCATTGCAAAAGAGATACTTGATGGCTGAAATTCTTGAAAATGTGTCAACTGCCAGTTAGATTGCATGGTCACAATGCAGCCCTGTGCTGGTCAAGGCTTGTAGGTACTTCCATATGTTTGATATGTAGTTACTGGTTAAGAACTAAACTTAGTATCATGCTAAATGTATAATATTTCACCAGGGCAGTAACATAAGGAGGTATTTCAGACTTATCTCAAAAAGCAAGTTGAGATAGGCACATTAATTTTGTTAGCTGAAACCCAGGGTAAATTAGCCTTGACAGACCATCATGTTGACATGGATATGCTCCTTCTGGTATCTGTGATAGCTTTCTTAATTACCCAATTCTGTAGACAGCACTGATTTGTATCAGGCAGATACACTGAAGTATCTAATCGAGTCTAACTAAGCCCAGGGGTATCTTAATGCCAGTCAATGGAGCATAGGAAAACAGACCGTTATCTGTCATAGCAGAAAACTGTAGTCAAAGGCTGCCAGGTCATGAAGCTGTATTAAATATGGTCCTTAGTCTGTAGTTTATCTGAGTGTGTAACTGAGGATTTAGGATACAATGGCTTAGACAAGAGACTCCTAATTTTGAGACGTATTCCAGCAATGACTCATGGCTGCTGTGCATCCCATTCTACTGTTCTGGCCAGATAAAAGCACAGCTGAACCCTATGTACAAGCCTCGGTTTCAGCAGCCTCACCTGCTAAACGGAAGAATCTAGCAATATTGCAAAGGTACGGACATCCCTTCTTCCTCCTTTGCATATTCATCCAATACCATCTTTTTTTACGAGAGCACAGACTTAGCTAGATTAATCTTATTTACCATCTTCATAGATAAATTCATGCCACAAGCCAGTGCCCACTGATTGTGCTTTAAGGCCAGGTAGGCAGCTAATAGTATCAGCGTTTGATAATGAACCTCCTGATCTTTGCAAAACATCAAAAGAGAGCTGCAGCTTCATTGCCTGCTTACTAGTTAACCTTCTAAATCCCCTACTGCAAAGCCATTAACCCGTTATCACAGAATACAAACGTCCAGCTAATCCTAGCAAGAGTCTTACAGTATCAAAGGATGCTTTGGATTATCCATGTCATGCCATTAATGCACAAGCCTTTGGAGCGGATACTGTACTTTGTCTCTGCTTCCAGTTTATTAGTTTCCAGAGAAAGTAAGTCAGCAAAGAGGCCAATGTATAAATACTGTATGGAGTTAGCAGGCCCTTTTGAAGGTGAACTGAGGTATCAGAGGTAACAGGAATGTAGAAGGCCACAGTAGATATGAATGCAGGTGATGAGGTTTTATAAAACCTGTAAGGCTGGAAGACGACTTTCTGGGCATAAAATCCCTGGTCTCAGTTCTCCATGAAACCTAATTCTGTAATACCACTTTTAGAGGAATAAAATGGTGAGGAGGGGTGAGGGAAGGTTTGCCTGCTTGTCTAAAGAACAGTCACCATGCAGTCTCCTCAACACTGTTTCTCTCCCCCAGGAAAACTTGCAGAAGCTGGTACACATTGAGCACAGTGTGAGAGGGCAGACTGGCCTCCTCCAGCCAGGAAGGGTGAGTGCTGCAGGCGGACCTATGCTGATAAGGGCATTGTTTCTGGCCAGCTATATCTGTGATTGTGTGAATGGCCAGATTTCAGATGTCTACAGGTGTTGTTTACTGAGCTACTGTGATAAGAGTTGGAGCGCTGGTTTGTGTAAAAAGCCATCACTCTGGCAGTGTGCAAAAAGATGTGCCCAGAGCCTCAGGCTGGGAAAGACGTGCATTGTCCCTGCTTTTACACAGAGCAGCCATTTGACTTTTCACTCCAGCTGTCCTCAGCCACTGCATGTGTAGTGTGTTTTGATGGAGCTGCTGTTTTCCTCCCTGTATACTCCTGTTGAAAGGTTGCAACACTAGCAGGAATCACTTGCAGCCTGGAAAGGCTCAGAGTTTTATTTAGCTGGGTAAGAGCCTTAAATCAGGGGAAATTACTTGTTTTCAAATTTTTATTCTCACCATTCCCCACTGGTGCTTTTAATGCAAGACATGATTTTTAAGCAACACATGAACAGAAATGTGGGAGAGTGTATAGCTCTGTCTTGCCATCCACATCAAATACAAATTTATTCTCCTGGCTTTCAAACCTATCCAGTTTCCTCAGCTCCAGCCTGACTTTGCACTTCAAAAGACTTCTTTCTTGAGTTCTGCAACTCTAAATTTCTCTTCAGTCCACCAATATCTTTAGCAAAACTCATGAAGCAATTTTCAAGGCATGCATACTCGTAGCGTAAAAATCCTCATCAGCCAAATACTACAGTCAATCTCTATTTTTTATCTCTAACATCAGTATTCTCACTTGCCCTTGCCAGGTAATGCTTTAACAAATTCTGCAAAGCCCAGCATACAGAATTTATGGGATTGGTCTCTTTGATTATAAATTGTTTTAGAGTGGAAAACTACACCAGATTCTGTTCTCCATCCGAAAAGAGCAGATGACTGTTAATCCACCGATGTAGTTCAGCTTTTCTAGACCTTTTCAAATGTTATTGCAATCAAGTTCTAGTATGCTGGTTTAGCTGCTTACATACATAGTCCTGTGTATGTACATAGTAACAATATGGACTGACAAAAGAATTGTGCTTGCAAACACGTACAGATTATGTATGCAGGCATAGTTATGTGATGTAGTGTGCTGAAACCTGAGGTTTCAGCTTTTCTTTTTGGTCTGTCTATTTTAGAGGATTTTTAAAGACAAGAGTTCTTTTCTGAAGCCCATTACACATCAGCTTTGCAATCTGCAAAGACAGTCACTTCTGAGCACAGTCCACAGTGCAGAAGCAGTGGGCTGAGGACAAGTGGGTTTCCAACTCATTCAGTTCTGAGACAAATGCAAGCCATGAAGAGCAAACAGCAGGGCTAATGCAGGCAAAGACTAAGCGAGATCATAAGGAGTAAGGCTAGAAGCAAGTGTTGAGGTATCTATCTCTTCCTGTGCTGATGAAAGCAGTTAGAGTAGCTCTTTCCCCAGGAGGAATATTCTCTTTCCTCAGTAAGATTCAGCATGAGAAGTCTCAGGATTACAACCTGCTGTTTTCTCCTTCAGATCTTTGTTAAAGAGGGAACGCTGATGAAAGTCTCCGGAAAAAACAGGCAGCCTCGGCATTTGTTCTTGGTAAGACTTCTTTTGTATTTTTTACTGTCTCTCTCGTATCTTCTCCTGCACTTATGCAGCTCTGAACCCCAGCAGAGACCTTCAGGCTGCAAATCATTTAACCATCAGCAGTGATGTGGTGAGTCAGTTTCTGTTGCTAACAGGGCTGTAGGCCTTTTCACACATGCTCCAATGGCCCAGCATACAGGAATACGGGCTGTGCAGCCCTCCATTTGTGCCACAGCTTGACTAGGCCATAACTTTGCAAAGGAGTGCAAGTTTCCTCAAGGAGGACGGGAGCTCCTGAATACTTTCAGCAATTAGGCTTCACACTTGAAAGTCCAACCCTAAGGCCTTAGGAGACCTGATTAGAAGTAACAGAGAACACCCTACTGCTAAAGTTTATGAAAGCTTTCTTTGGACTCACTTGAAGCTCAAGGACTGGGTTTTAGTTCCTGCTGTCCACATCTACGTAAAACACCTGATAACTGCGTGCATTGCCTCCGTATAGTCCCTCTGAACACACACCTCCAGCTTCCTGTTGATTAGAGCAACAGTTTTCAACGACGGTTTGCAAAATTCTTCTAAGATAGTTAAGAAAAAGAACCTTTCATCAGTTGCCTGGAATACCCTTCACGAGTGTCCACAACCCTACTGCAAAAATTGCAAATATTTGCAAATCAAAACAGATTAAAAGCCACTGTTTTGGAGATATGCTATTAACACTCATGCTGTCTGTTTTGCGTTATACACTACACTGAGCAGTTAGAGGTATCTGAACTTAGAGAGTATCTGAGTATCAGGCTCCCGAGCTTTGTTCCCAAATTTTTGGGTAGCTTATTGTGTAACCACAGGCATTTTTATGCATTTATCGGTATGAAGGGGAAAATAATACTTGCCTGTGTCTTAGGAGTTTGTGAACTGCTTACCTGTTACTGTTTGAAAAATTCTTTAGAACTCTTTCCCAGAAAAGAGCCATAACGAACGGAATATTACTGCTGCTATTAACATTAAAGTACTGTTTGCAGAATTTATTTTAAAATAAATGGCGTATATGCCTGGAATACGTATTTGCTGTGGCCTCTCTAAGTGCTGACAGCTTTTCACCCTTGGACCATTGTGAGGAGAGATGGGTTATTGCAGAAGACATACATTTTGCCATTAATTCTTCTTATTTCTCCCTCTTATTAATATTTCCTGTTTGTGCATGAGTGGTTGCACAAGCTTCTTTGCCTCCTTGATCATGTATTGCAGTAATAATCAAAGATCAGATGGGATGGGACACAATGCTGGCACTGCGCTTTTCTGATGGCTTCTTGGTTTCTGTGAAAATTCATACTTTCATGTACTGAAAGTGATGGATTTCACCTAAATCTTCAACTATGAGATTGCTGCAGTGCTGTTTTACTGAGTTGGCATCAATGGACTGTAACAACAGCAATAAATGTCAAAATCATGGCTTTGTTGCAACCAAGGGAAAATGGCCATGCCAGAATCTCTGGGAGCTTATCTTAAGAAACAGTATCCTCAGCAATAGTAACTCTGAAGACTACTGATGACCACTTCATAACAGATGCTACTTGCTTCCTTATGATCTCTGAAACACTCACCTTTGCCAGTATTACAAAAGCATTTTGGAGTTGTGACTAAAGCTGGGACCAAATTCCAGGAAGTCATTACCATTTCATCTTCCAGTGTGTTTGGAACTGCCATCATAGTCCATTGCTATGGCAAATACTGAAGTGTCACAAACCTAGCTATTATAACTGATACAGGGCATTTAAAAGGAAGATCAGAAATCTGGTTGGTAATAAACATTGAGAGGGAAGCAATTTAAACTTGGGATAAACCGAAATAAATTTCAAGTAGTGAAAATGGTTGTATCAGCTTGAAGGTCACAAGAGGCTGAAAGTATTACTGGAACAAAGAAAGCACAGAAATTAGTTTCTGGCACTTTCTAGTTTAGGAACTATTTTTGATTCCTGGGGAGAGTTCAGCTGCTTAAACCCGGATGTTAACTGCAAAGAGAGAAGTGTCTCTTGGCAGCTGGAGACATCACAGTAGCCAATGTCCTGTTGTTAATAGATGCTCTCAGTATTCAGAAACAGAGGTTTTTTTCTTCCTTTCAGTCAGAAAGGCAAACTGTGACTGCACATTCTGTCATGCAAAGTATGTGGTGGAGCTAGACTAAACCATAGCGGTGACTTTCAAGAACCAAGAGATACATGAAACCGACTTCTTTCCTGCTCTAACACAGTAAAGTTGCAACCTCTTCAGGCTTCCTGTATTATCTCTCCTGTTGGGGCTGGGCAGGGGTGATTGGATCTTGGAAATAGTTTGAAACTATCTGCCTTTGGGTTCAGTGATTTTTTTACTCAGTCTCCTCTACCCTGAAAGCTCCTCAGGTTGCAGAGCAATGCCATGTATGGTGAAATTGCAGAAAAGCAAGTCATTGTGGAATATGGTAATTCCTGCACTAACACCTGAATGGTTTTGCATTATCTGCTTGTCACTGCTATTGCTGTGGATTCTTTGTTGTGCCACCACCACGCATGCCTTGCTTAATGGACTGTTTAGCCTGTGTATACATTAAGACAACTACTGCATAGCTATGGCAAGATATTTTCATCTTGGCATATAGCATCTTTACTGCATCAGTCTGAAGGCCCTGCCAACGATCACTGCCAACACCTTTTTGTAGCAGCCAAGGTCTGCATGAATACATCCTTCCCTCTGCCAGTTCATCTACTCCAACCCACCTGCTGCCTTGATTCTGATGCCTGGAGACACTGTGTGGAAAAAAAACCCAACCAAAACCACAAAACCCCGAGACTAGAATAATCTCCTGAACACTGTCTCTTAAAACTCACATTTATTAAAAGCCCTTATCTTCCAAGGACCATATCATAATCTTTTGAAGGCTCTGGCAAAACTTGGGTAGAATAAGAGTTTGTCCTAATGTATTAATAAAAAAAACCTTTCAGAACTGGCTTTTTTTTTTTTTTTTTTTTTTTTTTTTTTTATATTTAAGGATGATAGTGCATGGACTTGGTTCCTTGTGGCTGGGTAGAGGCAGTGCATGGGAAGAAAGTAGTCTTTCAAGACTCATAAAAGTGCTATCANTGGATGAAATAAGCGTATTTACCTTAGCTACCCAAAACAGATTCTTACATGAACAGCATTTTATGAAGTTGTTAGTAGTGAACTTATGCCGACTGAAGCTGTCAAGCCCAAGAACTGGAGAGAATTTCAGTAGAACAGTATACACTGAAGGATAACCCTACGAATTTAATCCCTACACATCCCAGGAGATGAGCCCACCAAACTAAAGCTGTAGTTAGAATATGCTATAAAAATTGGGTGCATTCAGGGTGTG
>VZTL01076180.1:6523-17173 GCA_013400535.1 Scopus umbretta
TGAAAAAAAAAAAAGAAAGACTGCTCTATTAGTCTAGCAAGCTGATGCTACATAGACAGGACGGTACATGGAGTAGGGAAAAAACACAAGATGTCACTTACTGGCCTTAAATTACTGTCAATATTTAAAAATTCTAAATGTGCTTGGAGAGAGTTTCCTTGCCTGTTAATTTTACATGGACCTTTTTTTTAACCACTTATTTATATTGATAGATGGTTTAATTCTTTACGGCTGTATGTGTGAGGACTATTGCTAGCAAGAAGAAGCAATGTTTTCAGTATTTATCAAAATACTACATGTTTTCAAACATCATGGTTTTATGTTATGAAGTTCTCTTTAAAATATCCGTGTTCCTGTTATTTATATCTGTACAACCTTATTGAAGTCAATAGGCATGTTTCCAGCTAGCTGGTACTGCATCAAGAGTTGCATTTTCAATGTAAATAGATAAATCTGTGGCTGCTAATATCAAATCATTTCTTATTATATTTACAGGGATAATAAGATGTGATGGATGGCTAGTGCAGCCTAAGTAGTATGTTAACTTTCAGCATGCTTGGTGGTGGTTAAAATGTTAATGAACAGCATTAGAAAGGGAATTTTACACTACTCAGGAAATCTTCTTGACATGAAGAAAAAAGTTAATTTCAGTCCTGCCTCATTAATCAGATCTGCCTACAGCTAAGAAAGTGTCACCTAAGTATGTTTTGCTTTCTGCTGTGTGTTGCTGATGAAGATACTGACATACAAAACAGAAGTAATTGGATTTGTGCTAGGAGGCAATGGCAAAAGTAAAAAGCAATGAATTGGAATGTGCTTTATGACTGACCTTTGTAAAGAGTGCCTTAGGCACCTCCATGTGGTGGCTGTCATTATTAATGGTGACTATAGATTCAAGTTTGTTTAAGCAGTCATACACATTAATTGTTTTGCATGTGTCTTATCTGCCATAGATCATAGACATAATTTTTGCAGGATGGCAGGGAGCAATAGCCTTCAGGTTTAGAGAATTATCCAAGGGGACCTCTGGCCTCTGTGTGTTCATCATTGCTGTTGTATTTCCTGGAGGTGCAAAATAAAAGAAACTTCTTAATGTGTTGTCCCAAAACCAGGCAATGAACTGAGATTAACTCTTCCAACATGAGGGAATGAACTGCACTTTGGCCATTTCTTTTGTTGTGTTCTAGGATTGTTCTATAACTCCTCAAGGAGAAGCTATCCTAGGAACTGGCTTCCCTAGGAGACAGTCCATGGGCAACCCAAATTTCATCTTGCTTTTATTATACTGTGTAACCTAAAAAAGCTTGAGCAAAGCAGACATTAAGGTTTTGGGTAATCAGTAAACATAGAGTTCATGGTAAGATCTCAGGTGACAACAGGATGGGAAAGCATATCCATATCCAGGTTATTACAGTAAGTACCAAATAAAGCAGAATAGGCTCATTATAACCTTATGTAAGACCTAAAAGCTTAGGTCTGTGAATAGAAACATTTCTCTTCCTTGATTTAGCTCCTACTTATTGCTCAATGAAACCTCCAAGAGTCCCTTGACTCGGGCTACCTCTTTTCAGGTCTTTCCCAATAGTACACGACTATTCTGGAAAAAGTATATATCTTTCTTATCTTTCACTGAAGAAATTTAGTTGTTTTATGCAGAATCCTTATAAGGCCATTGATTTTAATAATGACCCTGCTGTCTTTGGCAGACAAATTGTGATAATACCATACAAGTACATAAAACTCTTTTTAAGAGACAAAAGTGGAGTTGCAAATTCAAGGAAACTTGTACACCAAAGAAATTGAGTGTGTTGGTGGTATAAGTAGTTCTGATGAAAATTAAAAAGAAAAGACGGAAAAGCAACAGTCTATGTACTTCCCATTTTGCAATAAGCATAACAGATGATGATTAAATGACAATCAGGACAGAGAGTGCTTGTCTGCTATCTAGTTAAAAAAAATTAGGGCCCCCTTATGTATATGACCAAAACTTTTGCTAGTCATTTATGTTCAAACAGCTTACTGGGAAATGTGGCTGTAAAGGAGATCTCAGTACTTAGAAATTCTATGTTATGCCTTGTGTCGTGTAAGAAGTCTGTGTTTACATCCAATTCCTTTAGGAATCCACAGAGATGTTTATAGCATAGAATTCCTCCTGTGTTCTTACAGTTCTTGAAAAGAATAGCATTATTGAACTGAATTTCATCACTGATAGCATTATTTCTGGCAAAATACATAAATAGTGATTTATAGATGGCAACACCCTCTCTTACTTTTCAATATTAGGTTATATCTAATAAATCTCTCCAAATAAAAATGAAGTCTTGACTAGCCAAGTGTACGTTTGGCCATATAAGTTCATACTATGAGCAGAAATTTATAAGAATCATAGTTCTTATGAATAGGAATTTGCTGAAAGAGGTGGCAGTGTACACATAGAACCAATGCACACACCAAAACATACCATTTTGCAGGGGACTAAAAACAAACCCCAAAAGGAAAAGTTGTAGCTTATCTTCCTTTAGAATCAAATATTGTTGAAGAAGTTGAATACTCTACTAGTGTAGATGTAGTTGGCCAAACCTCAGTGGAATGAGTCAGCTTTTCAGCAAACGGGGAAAGAATGCAAGAGAAGTTATTATGTACCGGTAAAGGCAATGCCTGGTGCTTTGGATAAACAAAAGTTAGCGGGACTGCAAACATTACGTTACAGCAAATGTAATTTAGAATGAAAAGGTGATAAATCAGAGGAAATTTATTTAAAGAAAAAAAAAACAAACAAAACTGGTAACAATATTAGAGAAGTAGTTTAAACTGCTTATCACTCAGCTGTGTAGAATAGATGTCTCATCTCTCTCACTGCCACAGCGAAGGATTTAGAGGATTTTGCACAAACCTTTTATGAGACTTTAAATACATCTTCTTTAGTGAATGGTAAAGTATTTGTGGTAGAAGGAAAGTAAATCTTTTTAACCAAGTTTGCCAAAAGGGGGCAATGGTTCATACACTGCAGGACAGGATTGTTGGAACATATCTTGCTTCCCTTCTTCACCCCAATCCCTTCATTCAAGGCCTAATGAAGTTTAACAAAGATAAATGCCAAGTCTTACATGTAGGATAGAGTAACCTCCTAAAACAGTGCTGGCTGGTGGCTGGTTGGTTAGTTCAGTCAATGACATCGATTATCTTGGTGAGCATGAGTCAGCAGTATGCCTTTGTGGTAGGCTAATTGCACGCAGGGCTGCATTACAAAGTGATTCTACAAAAGGAAGTGATTCTTCCCTTCTACTTGGCATTTGTGAGGCTGCATCTGAAATTTTGTATCCAGTGCTGGGACCCTCGGTACTAGGAGGAGACTGACAAACTGTTAGGAGTCCAGCAAAAAGCCACTGAGATGGGTGAGGGGCTGGCACATGTGATGTGTTGAGGGGAGCAGAAATGAGGAATGCATGACAGAAAGAAGACATGATGAGCACATGTATGAGGAGAAACTAAAGGAGTTGTGTGTCTTCTCGTGTGGAGATTGAGGCTAATGATGGCTTTATAAGCTTTTGCTTATAACAGGGTGGGTTGCAGAGAAGATGGAGCCAAACTTTCCTTAGTAGTACACAGCAAAACCAAGGTTGGCAGTCATTTTAAAGTATCAGCAAAGGAAGTTCCAGTTGGACACGGGAAAAAACTTTTCACCATGAGATCTGCTTCGCCCTGAAACAGGGCCCAGAGAGATTATGTAATCTCCATCTGAGGAGTTTTTCACAACTTGTCTGGACAAGGCCATGGACAACATGCTGTCCTGGTTTCAGCTTAGTTCATTTTCTTCCTAGTAGCTGCTATAGTGCTGTGTTTTGAACTCAGTATGAGAACAATGCTGANGCTGTCCTATTAAACTGCCTTTATCTCAACCTATGGATTTTAGGGTCTTTTCGGTTCTCCCCCATCCCGCCGGGGCAGGGGGAGAGTAAGCGAGCGGTTGTGTGGTGCTTGGTTGCCAATCGGGGTTAAACGACAACACATGATCTTGCTTTGAAGCTACTTCTTCTATGAGTGGGAGATTGGACTGGATAATTTCTAGAGTTTTCTTCCAGCATAAATTTTCCTATGTTTCTAAGTGAGAAATGTCAGTGACTCACTGGGTTTCATTTTCAAAAGTGGCCTTAATGTTTAAGAGTGATAAGGGTTGGTTTGGTCATTCTGTCTCAGCAGATAGGCAACTAAGTTTATGGTAAAGCTCATTTAAATTATGAGTCACATATACCTCAACGTGGTATAAGCCGTTAAATGTAATTACTGTAATTTTGCTGGGTAGTTTTAAAAGAGTATGGCAAATGAGACTTTTTCAAATGCCCTCTATAAATCTCACATTTATTTCCACCCTGTTGTAGGTTATAAAAAGCAACAGGTACTGAAAGCAAAGTAAGCATTGCATTTATTTTTCAGTGCATCAGCTGAATCAGGCTAATGAACTATTAAGGCTTATTTGTTTTTTGCTATATTTTTATTATCATAGAATTGTTAAGGTGGGAAAAGACCTCTGAGATCACCTAGTCCAACCATCAACCCAAAACACCATGCCTACAAAACCATGTCCTGGAGAGTCACAACCACACGTTTTTTGAACACCTCTAGAGATGGTGACTCCGCCACCTCCCTGGGCAGCCTGTTCCAATGCCTCACCACTCTTTCAGTAAAGAGATTTTCCCTAATACCTAATCCAAACCTCCCTTGGCGCAACTTGAGGCCATTACCCCTCATCCTATCGCTGGTTGCATTCACCTTTTTGAAATCTCCCCATAAGCTTGTATCCAGGGCTGCTTTTTCTCTTTCCTATGACTCCATAAAACTGTCTTTACCTTTGTCTATTCATGTTGTTGCTGTTGTTTTGACAGCTTTAGGCATGCCTGATCTTTTCCCTGTTTTTTTCAGAATTGTCATCACTATTTTATTTATCTACTCTGGGAATGTCAATTTTCCCTTAAATTCTTTATTTTCCTTCTCCCTAAATGGATTTTCTTCTTGTAATTCAGCTTGTAATACTGCTTAAGTACTGTTCAATTTCCTCCAAGGTTCACTTGCAAGATCAACAAATTCAAGCTTTCTAAATGAGGTCAAGATTTTAATTTCTGCCAGCTTCCTATCAATTTTCTGGTTTATATTGCAATAAGTAAAGATGAAATTTGATGACAGGATTTTAATCTACATGCATACTTTACAGATATGAATGTACTTGAAAACATTATCCCTATTACACTGATATCTGACGTTCTCTGTCCTCTTTCCCCTTTCCTCAGTAAAGCAAAGCCTATACATAAAGAATGAATACAGTGGAAGTTTTTTTGGTTTATATATTTTATGGTTTGCTTCCTAATACTGTCATGTTTCCATCACTCTCATTATTCTATATGTGTGCACAATAATTTGTAACATTAGTTCATACATCTTTAAATTTATTCACAAAATGAAATGCAGCCACTCATTTGTAAGAATAAAAAACATTTCTGTCATTGTAGTCCTCTCAGTTTTAGGTTTTAGTTGTAGATTGTTGTAGTCCTCTCTGTGTTCATGCCAAAGAAGCTGTTTAGATGGACTGTTAGGGAACATTTGTGAAACAAGTAGCAATTATTTGAATTTTCTTGAATGATGCCAATACTAGCATGTTTTGCATGTGCTATGATAGAACTCTAGGCAACCATAGTAATAATTCTTTTGTACCTAGCTGCTGTTTTTTTTAGGTTTTTTTGCACTGAAAATGTGGAACCAAGAGACTAGTGTTCTCATAACTGCACTAAGTAGGTGCAATGCCCAATGGATACTGAAATGAAGTAGTCCACAATAAAAGAGTAACATTCCTTTTTTGTCACAGTTTACATTTCTCATTAATATTCTACTACTATCTCTGTAAATTATTACAGCTCAGTGTCCAAATATCAGTCATTCTTCTTCGTTCATTTGCAATAAGCTAGCAGGTAAACTTCACTTATATAACTTGTGGTGAGAAAAAAAGGAGAATTCTTCTATCTATAAATCAGTTCCAGAGACAATGGCCCAATAATACTACTGTTCTAGCATTAGAGAAGATCTGGTAAATTCTAGAAAATTCTTACTTTTTTTTTTCAGTCATTGTGCAGGACTTATATTACTGTTCAGAAAAGCAACCGTTTCTGTTCATATTGTACACAAAATTGTATTTGTTTTCTATATTCAAAATGTGAAGGTGATCCTTCTCTTGCTATGTGTGATGTGCATGAATATTTTAGGCAGATATTTTTCAAGAAAAGTAGAATAATACAGTTGCAAAAGAAGCTCCTTTCCTTACTGCGTTAAAAAAAAAAAGCCAAACCATATCTAATTTCAAGGCTTGTGAATAGAATCAAACTTAACTTACATTATTGTAATCTCTATCAAAATAAATATTTAATAAGTAAAGCTAAGTCAAGTATTTCTAAATATAACTTTGGGCTTTTTATTTCCTCTTGGAAAGTGCTTGGCAAGATTTCTCAAAAGGATAACTAAGCAGTTTCTTGTTTTAGTGCCAATAGCACCTTAAAAGTCTTGACCAGAATGATTGAGACAGATCTTTGGGGGAGCAAGAGGATAGGTTTTATCTTCTTTTCCCATGCTTTTAAGTGGGAGTTTTGCTTCATGACTGGGACAAAAACTAACAGTGATGAAAACGCTGGTGGTGGTGGTTTTCCTTCCTCTGCCCACCCCCTTCTCTTCATAATGTTCCAGTTGCTGGAATTCACAAAGTGCACGTGAAACTCAACTTGCATTGGGGGAGGGCAGGGAGAAAAGGAGAAAAAAGAGGAAATTATGTAAATGTTTGAAACAGTTATTTTTACTTCTTTTTTTTTAAATAAAAGAAAACCCCAATATTTCCTTTTTACATTTCAAGTTTAATTCCAGTGTGATGATGAGGCTGGAGATGAATTTATAATGATTGAATTCATAAAATTCATGATAGTAAAAGGGATCATAACTCCATTGTCTTGAGCAGTACCACTTGTATGAGAGTTCATTGCCTGCTTAAATCATCGACGGTCAAAAGCGAGTACCACATTCCTTAGAGTAAGGTTTACAAAGTTCACAATGAAAACCCCTTCAAAAAACACACAGTTCTATATACTACAGTGTTTGCTACTTCTTTCCTATTTTCTGTCTGAGATGGGCAGTGTTTATAAATCAATGTAAAAGGAAGCATTTTTGTGAGGCTGTGATTTAATAGTAGGCTTTTGCATGAAGGTGGAAGACTGTCTGAAAAGAGATTGTGTAACTCCTTAGAGTTATGCAATTATCTTACAGAATGCAGTTGCTAATAGCCAAATAGTCTACTTGAAACACTTCAACTTCTGAAGAACTGTTTTATTTGTGTTCAAATTTTAGCTAGGTTTCTACCTGTACAACAGAAATACTATAAGACATGTTGTAGAGGTAGATACGTTGAAATGCTGGAAAGTCAGAACAACACGGAATGTAGCTATTATTTTTGGCAGGATGCACCTTCACTTTCTTTTATTTCTTCCCTGATGGTAATAAACAGAGAAGAAAAAAACCCTTTAAGAGTGACAAGTCTGCATGGGAATTAGGATTAATGTAGTTGATTTACATAATGTTAGCTTTTTAAAGCAAATGTGGGCCGTGTATTCCTCTGCTAGAAAGCAGCCAAAAATGGAAGCCTTTCTATTGTACCTTTCTTACTAAGTTAATTATGTGGCTACTTTGCAATTAATTGCTTACTTCACTATTTAATATGTTAAGAAGTATTTATATCTGAAATCCCTTATTGTATCTTTACAGTTTAGAAGTTCTTTTTTAAAAAAAATGTAGTAATATTTACTAAATTTTATTTGGGATCACTTACTGTGCTGCTTACACCCCTAAATTCTTTCCGTGTAGATGCTTATTGTCTAGGCTTAGATGTAAGGAGAAACTTGAAGTAGTTTGGATATAAAAAGATCTTACTCGTCGTACTATATGCTATGACATGAGGGAGCTGTTGTTCTGATACTTTCCTGTTTTCTTTGGATTGGCTTCTACTTGGAGGAAGTATTTCTTAGTCCACAGAATAAATGAAGGATAGAATAGTATTGCAGCAACTTTTCTTTAGCAGTTGTCTCTTACGCATTTAACCCAAAAGTTCATCTCTGCTGGTTTCTCAAAGGCTTATCCATCAGCACAATGTTAATGTATAACTTCAAGGTTAAAACAAGGAGGAAGTCTTTTGTTTTAAATTTTAATATTCATCTAAGTGAAGAACTAATGACACTGAAGACATATATAATGCAGAAAGAAATTGGAAAAGCTTCCTTGCACGTGTCCATTAGTGCACTACTTTATGACTGCGGAAGAAATCTGTCACAGAAACATTGCTATAGAGACAAAAACCTTCACCATGCTTTTATTCTTGTTTCAAAGACTGGGGCTCCTTATCTCAATACATAGTAATCACTGGTAATTTTTTTATGATCAATAAAAATTGATCAATTTGTGTGGCACATGAATAATCTTAGAATGATTACAAATCTTGCAGAACGTATACTGCACGATTTTTTTTTTTTTTACATGTCTGTTCTGACTTGTCCAAGGAATTTCTATGGCTGTTTTAAAAATTCATATGTATTGGACTTGTGTAGACTTTTGAGAAAGTGAGGACACAAGCCAACAATGTTTGCAGGAACAGTAGTGTCCTGGTTTCAGCTGTTTACACCAGTCAAGAACTTTTCAGCTTCCCATGCTCTACCAGGTGCACAAGAAGCTGGGAGGGAATGCAGGCAGGACAGCTAATCCCAATTAGCCTCAGGGTTATTCCATACCACCTGATGTCAAGCTCAGTATATAAACTGGGGGATTTGGCCAGGGGAGGGAGTGATTGCTGCTTGGGGGCAGGCTGGGCATCAGGTGGTGAGCAATTGCATTGTGCATCACTTGTATCGCTTGTTCTGTATACTCTGTTGTTGTTATTGTTATTTTCTCTTTCTCTGCAGTCCTATTAAACTGTCTTTATCTCAACCCACGGGTTTTAGGGTTTGTTTTTTTTCCCCCCTGGTTCTCTCCCCCATTCCACTGGGGTAGGGTGAGGGTGAGCGAGCGGCTGTGTGGTGCTTGGTTGCTGATTGGAGTTAAACCACACAAGTAGTTTTAGGTAAAATCTGAGAATATAAGCGGAATACAAAATTTAAGTTATAGCGAGCAGAGGGGAAAATTAGATATCCTCAGCAGAAACAAGTTTCTAATTGATATAGAGATAGAAATATAATGTGAACAAATGCTTAATCAAATTAGCTCACTTTTGTAACTTCAGATATGAAATAATAGAAAAGATTCCTTAAATAACACTGGCTTGAGGACCACGAGTTTTCTGCAGAAGGAAGGCAGATTAAGAGAAAAGAAATTAGGGAATACTGTGATCTAATCATGTATATTCTGCACGTGTGGTGAAATTTGTCACCTAAACTTTCTTTAAAACTAATTCACTTGTGCATACTTACAATAAGACTGCAGGGAGCAGTAAGGAAAAATGTACATAGGCTTGTTTGCATGCACTTAAGGTAATTAAAATTATTTTTTTTTATCAATCATACTTATTGAAAACAACATAACTGATAGAATGATTGGTTTGAGTTGGCTCCAGTCAAAAACAGGAAGTTGATCTGTGTGAGGCTATACAGTTATGCTTTCAGTTTGGACTTGAAACCAAGTTTCACAGGTTTGTAGCTTGGGGGTTATCCTGTCAGAAAATAAAGGCAATATGATCATAAAACATATAAAAGAGAAGATCAAGTTACTTAAATTATCTAAACTCTCTTCTGTTAGCTATATAATTTTTCCAATCAATTTAATAAAAACAGAAGTTGTTTTAAGAATTTTTGAATAAGCATCTTATTCAGCTAACCACAACAAAAACTTGTCCACAATATCTGCCTTACTATAAAATTAGAAGACAGCTGAAGTGACAATGTCTTTTTTTTCATTTAACTCTCCTACTGATATTGATTGCAATGTTAACTGTTTACATTAAAATAAAAACACAGTCTTCTCTTACCCCCAGGTGACACTAAACAATCAGTTTATTGCTTGTCTGTTTAACTGTCAGGGCTGTATTAATTAATATTCTATGAACTTTTTCTGAAAATTAGACAAATTTAATATTTACTGCAGAACTGAACATCATAAATATAATTTATTAATATGAAAGCACAGGAAAACTCATTTTGTCCAAACTCACAGTGCCTAAATTCTTGCTGTTGGCAGCAGAAAATAGAATGAAAGAAACAGTTCAGTGTCTTTTTAAGACTACTTATTATATTACATTTTTTCTTACAAGTTAGAATTGGAAAGCAAAGCATTTCTGTAACCCTACTTTTTAAATATAAAATCTATAGTACCTATTTGTCTACATGTATGTGCATGTATATTATTTNCATGTCTGTTCTGACTTGTCCAAGGAATTTCTATGGCTGTTTTAAAAATTCATATGTATTGGACTTGTGTAGACTTTTGAGAAAGTGAGGACACAAGCCAACAATGTTTGCAGGAACAGTAGTGTCCTGGTTTCAGCTGTTTACACCAGTCAAGAACTTTTCAGCTTCCCATGCTCTACCAGGTGCACAAGAAGCTGGGAGGGAATGCAGGCAGGACAGCTAATCCCAATTAGCC